>JASDQU010815969.1:5961-31129 GCA_032191745.1 Picea mariana
TCTCTCTCTCTCTCCCTCCTTTTGTCAGTTACAGAAATCAAATAAGCTAGATGTTGTTTCATAGAAAAGAAAGAAAAAATTAGTTTATTTACTTTGTGCTTAAAGCTTATTTGGGTAGTTTGAAGGTTCTTTTATTGATTTTTTATATTTATATTTGTTCTATTAACTCTCCTCACAATATGAATTAGGATGGTTTATTCTTTTCTATCTATCTACTCTACTCATACTTGTTTTTCATTGAAAAAAGGAAAATTAGACTCATTTTTTGTTTTTTGTTTTCTTTAAGAAATGAGAAAAATAAAAAAGAAGATTTATTTGTTGTTTCCCTTGTTTATCATTGAAAAAAAAGGTTCTTTCTGAAAATATTTTGTTTTCTTTCATGCATTTATTTCAAAGAGCATTCTTACATTGTTGAAAAATTTTGTTTTTCCTCGGTTTTGGTCATAGTTTCGTTTGAAAAGGAAAATTTAATTTTGTTCGTTTTGGACATTTGCATTGCATTCAAAGAAATATCATGTTGAATTATGCATTTTCATCTAAAATTAAAATATCACATTTCTTATTTGCATTGAAAAGGATTGCATTACATTTAAAAGTTAAAAAGTTTGAATTTAGAAGAGTTCCTTACCACCATTTTCCATTGAAGAATAAGTTTGTTTTTCTTAACAATAGTGTTCTTAAGCTGTTTAAATTTCTACAAATTATCAAAACATAAATAAGTTTCACATCCATAAACCTTTGAGTAGCTACACCTATTAAAATTAACACATAATCTAAAAGTGACTAGAATCTTTTTTGTAGGGTATACAAGTTATTTCAGGTTTAGGGCCTTGAATTAGAATTGGAGAGATATCTCTCTAAGGTAGTCGAACAAACATAGGAGTCTGAGTTAGGGAGAGAAAAATCCAATTTTCGTATAGGTATAGTTGGGAGCCTCCTCTAACAAAGGATTTAAAAATGATATCGCGTGAGGAAGATTTGAGGATATCACCCCTCCGAGACTTCACCAAGTGTAGTTTAAATATCATGTACATGGGTTTCATTCATGCATACACCTCCCTATGAGGTATTTCTTTCGAAACTTCGAGTGTTATTACTCTACCCACATTTTCGTTACCAACTATTTGATGTACCCCTAGGACATCGACTACAAGTTGGTATCGATAATTGTTTTTTCTAGGTATGCTATATGTGACCGTGGGGGGTTCTCATGCTACCTATAGTAGATGTCGTATCACGCTATCAGTACGCCTAGAAGGTTCCCTACAAAGAGAGGATTACTTGCACTGAGTAGGGGTGGTAATTAGAGGTCGGGGTAACTACTTCTCAATCCTTTTTTATTCAGTCGCGTGACTTAATCAGCCCATGTCATTGTTTCTACTGCAATATGAAGACCTAATCCACCTGAGTTTGGTACTGAAGAGGTAGCTTGTATGCGTTCTTTCCTTAGGAAAATTTTGTAGTTGTGTTCTCTTTGTGCATACTCGAATTTAGTGAGTTAGTTAGTAGCTGCTTTGAATTGTTGATTTAAAGTGGCTAACCAATTGTCTCATCGGTCTCGAAGGATTCAAGGCCTTTCACCAATAAGAGTAAATTATCCACCACCTTTTCTGAGGTGTCAACTATACCAATTTGGTGATTTTTTACTAACTGGTCATGTTGATCTTTTCAACATTGAGGCTGTAGAATAGAATTCTTTTGAAACGGAGGTTATGTGAATCTCAAATCATGAAGCCAAAGGATTCATTAGACCTTAAAACTCTTCATTAACTAGAGTAGATGATCTAGTTTCAGTGCATCTTCCGACCTTTGAGTTGGGTGGCACTGATAACCATCCTCTTCGATGGGATTTTATGGAAAACACTTTGACTGTGTTAGGGTCTAGTGGCCCTTCAACCCTCACTTAGGATATAGTTGGGGGAGGGATTTTACCCCCTCACTCTTCCACCCATATGACTAATGTGAATCAAGCCATGGTAGATGCATCGGTTAGTATCTACAGGCCATTGACCATTCATCATTCAAGTGTCACTCATTTGTCATCATTGGTTTCTAATGATTTTACGTTTTGAATTTCATCGATATGATGCACAATGTTCACACTAGTTCTCATCCAATCACTGAGAACCATAAATTTTTGGTAGACAGTTCTTCAACTCCCTTGAAAGGTTTTCCTTGGTGTGGGGGGAAGATCCCTCCATTGTTCCCTTCACTCGAAAGTGGGTCTTTTCCATATTTTGGGCCTAATCTTTGTAAGGCATGGAGTGGTCCCATGGGTGGAGGATATCAATCCTCTGAAATTCCTTCAACATCGAACCCTTTCACTTTGTATGGTGGTTTCGGGAGAAATCCCTTCCCTTCATCAGGGATACTGATAGGGGGAATCCCCTTCCAGAGTCAACAGAATCATGTGCAAGGGTATTTCCCTTCTCAAGGGATGTCGTGTTGGAGTTACCTCACACACACCTAGGATTTCTTTTTCCTAAGGTTTTTCCTCGTTTATTAATCATTATTTAGTCTTCTATATTTTAGGAAGAATATTCCTCTAGGGAGAATATTCTCTTCAGTTTTCACTTCAGTTTGATTAGTTGAGTGGAGTCTAGATGCTACAATGGGATTATCATCATGCAACATTGGGATCATCACTAGCTAATGTGCATTATTCTTGGTATCATCACTAGACTAGTGAATTACCCATGATTCCTTGATCTCCTCCTCACTTAAATATGTTTCAGTCAGTTAAATGAATACTGATAGACTAGTTATCTCATCTAGGTGGAAGTTCACTCATGTAATTGCCTGAGAGACTAGACTAGGTGGAAGTTTACTCCCGTAACTACTAGTGTGTGTCTAGATCACTCTATACCACCACTATGGTGCACTGAATTATCCTATAGTGCACGTTGGTGGAGTTATACAAAGTATTTCATGTGTAAATTATCAATTATTCATTCGGTTAATGAGAATTCTTCCATTCTTTCTCTCTTTCTTCTTCTTTCTCAATTTATCTCTGCAAATGTGTGTGTTATTTTCTAGCTAGATTTATTATGTGCAAGTTCAACACATTTACATGGCATCAGAGCTAATGGACTGCTAAGAAAAAGACACACCAAATTATTTTTGCAAGTACCGAAGATTGAAGACAGTGGAAAAATGGAATTCCCAAAAGAATTCATTCTTACACCTTACAATTACTTTGCATGGAAGGAGAGGATAATCATGCATCTTCGAAGTAGAGGATTATATAGGTTAGCCATGAACATAGAGACAGAACCGACATCATCCATAGAAAAATCCAAGTATCTAAACTGAATGGATGAAGCATTCAGAACAATTTGCAGTCTCATTTCTTCCGATCTCCTTTTTCACATATCTTCCTGTAAAACCCTCAATGAATCCTGGAACATCATGGAAGGGCTCTTTGGAAAATAGGATGAAATGAGGGGACACATGCTTGAGGTGGAATTTCTCACATTGGATCCAAAAAGATTCGACAATATCCAAGATTTCTTTACAAAATATAAGGATTTACTATCGCAACTCAAGGCTTGCAGGGTTGATAAATCTAAGGAGGAGAAACAAATGGTTCTCACTATTATATCGAAACTTGGTCTTGAATTCTTAGTGTTTGTATCCACATTTAATTCAGTTAGATTCACCTCTGGAGCCACCTGGAAGATGACTTCTCTTGAGTAATTTATAAAATCTCTGACACAAGAGAATACCAAGCTCATCAACATGGGAAAAATCAAAGTCCCAAAGGCACGTGCACTTACTGTGAAATATGGAAGCAGTCATCAATATCATAAATATAAATATAAAGGAAAAAGGAAATTTCATGCAAATCTGAAGAAGGAAGGGTAATCAAAACGCTTCAACGATGCCTCTGGATCCAAAGGTGAAAAAGGAAGAAAATGAGATAAATGCACATAATACCAAAAAGGATTCCATCCAGGATATGCATGTATGCAAAAAAAGATATATATAATGACCTAAATACTTCAGCAAAACAACCTTGGATATCATGTCCCCAAGGGTGCCAAGAGGAAGAATCCAAAAGATCAATTTTCCAAGGAAGGCAATTCTAGCCATGCTTTGATTGCCATCAACTCTTCTCCCAATGATTGGATTGTAGATTTAGGAGAATCACATCACATGGGTGCCATAAAAGTAGTCTATTATTCATTAGATGAATGAAAATATCCTCCTATTTTGAGAGGGGACAACTCTCCAATTGAGGCAAATCATCAATCTAGGGCTTTACACTTTTTATGAATTTATTGAACCAAATTTTGCTTTACTTCTTACCCATGCTAGTGAAAGAAGTAGGATATGGCACGAAAGGTTCAGGAATTTAAATTTTAGATATATGCAATATTTTAGCAAGCAAGGATTGGTTGATGGTCTACCAGATATCCATTTCTCCAAAGGAATCTGTGAGGGATGTGTTCTTGAAAAACACCTTCAAGATAAATTTGACAAAGGAAAGACTCAGAGAGCTTCCTCTCCTTTAGATATGATCCATAGTGACCTCATGGGACCTTTTCCACATCCATAAATCAAGAAAGAAAGGTACATGCTCATTTTTGTTGATGATTTCTCATGCTTCACATGGATTTTCTTTCTCATGAAAAAATTAGAGGTCTTTCAACACCTCAAATATTTTAAAGCCCTAGTTGAGACACAGTCAGGAAATGAAATCAAAATTCTTTGAACTAATAATAGGGGAGAGTATGTGAACCATGAGATCCAGAATATTTTTCATGAGGTAGGGATTTAGTTGTAGCACACAGTTCCCCATACTCCACAACAAAATGGAGTTGCTGAGTGGAAAAACAAATCTATAAAAGAGATGGCATCTTGCATGGTACATGCAAATTCACTTCCATAGAGATTATGGGACGAAACACTTAATTGTGCAACCTGCATCCAAAAAATATATCCCCATAGATCTGTCAAGGATAATACCTCCTACGAGGCTTGGAACGACCTCAAACCGGAAGTGACCCACTTTCACATTTCCGGTTAACCTGCATGGACCTGGATTCCCTTTGAAAAGAGGAAGGCACTTGATCCACAGAGAAAATAGTGTATTTTTTTTGGATACCCCAATGGTGTGAAGGAATATAGACTCATTGATCTTTCCTCAGACCGGATCATCATTGAGCATATTGTCCAATTCAAGGAAAGTGTCTCGCATGTACCTCAACAGCCGCATGCAGACACCTTTGTTCTTTCACATGTCAGAGATGATGAGCATGCACATGCTCACTCTTCTTCAGATGAGAGTTATAATTCATAGGATTCGAGTGATCTAGAATCTCAAGGATGATTTTAGGGGAGAAATTTCACTCATGGGAAAAATTAAGGGGCCTCCCAATTTTTATTGGGTGATTTTTTTGTATTGTAGTGGTTTTTTCAAACTTTACTTCTTTGCCCCTAATTTATTTGAAAAGAAAAACCGTATAGAGGGTTAGCCCAAGTTTCTATGAGGGAGAGAGAAAAAAATATGTATTTAGCCCATCAAATTTGGAGATTCAATCTTGCATTCACCCAATTTCCAGAAATATGAGAATTTCTGGTAACAATTTTTCCCTCCCATTTGGTTTTAATCAAGGTTTATGATTTAATTCGCTCCAATTTTGTGGTATGAGAACTTTAATCTTTTGTTTGCTCGATTTCCAAAGAACAAGGGGATTTCTGGGAGCAATTTGGCCCTCCCATTTAGTATAAATCACACATGATTTCTTGATGGAGGGCATTCATATGAGGTTATTGTCAAGGTAGAGAAAAAACACGAGTCTTGAATCTTTGATAGCGTCTAGATATCCTTCTCTGTTCAATTCATTAAGAAATTCGACCAAATTCATAACTTTAATTGTTTATGTGATTTTTGTTGGAGCCTACCCTTGCTTTCTAGAATATTCTAGTCTTCAGATTACTGAGTTTTCTTTGCCAGAAAAAGAAAATGAATGCTTGGAACAATTTTACAATCTCCTGCATAGCTATAGGGCAGGGTTTTCTTTCTTGTATGTTGTAATATGTTAAAAAAATGGCTTATGAAACAAAATTGTTGGGGCTCTCCTCTTTTCTCCATTTGTTAGTTTCTTGACCCATGGGAGTATCTCAAGAGTCCTTGATTTTGGACCCATTATATGGTATACCAAACAAACCTTAGGTGGATCCCCCATTACCTTAATAAGGATTTGTTGGTAAGTAGGATTAGAAGGATCCCATTCATATCCTATTGTTACACATATTAGTTCTATAAAAATTCTATATTGAGTAGCAGAGGTGGCCAATGGCTTGTCATGCCTTGGATTTTGTTGTTTTATCATGGTATAGTTATAACTTACGTGGGGTTTTCTATTTGAAGATTTATGTTCTTTAATGAGAGTTTTCTCCTTCGATTAGATGTTGGTTTGGTTGTGTTATCCACCACATTTAGGGATAACTAGGAGATCATGTCTTGAGGCCCACAGGTCCTAGACATGGAGTACCAAGAGCCAGATCGACTTTAGCATGGCCTTGGAGGGCCCATCTTTTCTCCCTTTCAGTGCCTCTACCTTGCCAACAGTAGAAGCATCCATCACCATCGGCTTGGTATTGTGTCAGAGATGGTTCTTGCTTCATGAGGTAATGAGACCGGGTATCATGGTATGTGTCACTTTGATCATCAAAACCCTTGAATATGTGCATTTAATTCCTTTGTTTCTAACAAATGCTTCGATCTTATACTTTCCTGCTTGACCATGTCTGGGGGGATTGATAGGATGCCCTAATAATCCTGTGTCTATGGGTTCTGGTTTTCCACTGGGGGGAGTTTTGAAAATCCATCGTCCGCTCCTGTTGTAGCACCACTTTTCATCTTTCTTCCGGCTCACCTATCCCATTACACTTGTTCGGGCACTGGGCCGACCTATCATTTGAGGATTGCACCTTACCTAGTGGGAAGAAGGGGCTAAAGGCCCAGAAGGTAAAAGAAAGATGGAAAAATATAAAAGCCTTAGAATAAAACCTCGAGATGCTTCACCCAAGGATCCCCGAGAAAGCAATAAAAGGCTTCTCAGCAAGAAACAAGAGGGACCTGTAAAATAATAAAACAATACCTAGTTAGAGGATAGGGGGTCTCATCATGAGCCAACCTATTAGGTCCATGGGTACCTAGCAGTATGAAATTACCACCAGCTTGCTACCACACCAGGGTAGTGACCCTTGGTTGCATGGCTAAGAGAAAGGGGATCTCATCACGAGCCAACCTTGTCATTTCTGTGAAAGTACTTGTGGGTAACACTATCATCATTGGTAACCACGCCAGGGCAGTTTCCCTTGATTAGCCTCTTGAAGAAAAAGCAATAAAGAATAAAATAATGAAGAATAAAGAATAAAAGGCATGAATTGGCTTGGAAAAAATTGCATCCAGGACAGGTGCAGCTCACCTTCTACAAAGGCACCCATAGGTAAAGCTTTGCACCCTCTGCTCTCATTGCACCCACTTGCCTGGACATCCCTTATCCACATCACCCACTTGCATGGCTCAGATGATGTCTCTTCCAGAAACTTTCCTCTTCCAATGGACACTAGCCCAATAGGATGCCTTGTCACTTTCTCCAAACTTGTATTGTAGGCTTGTATAATGTCCTTGAGCTTTTAACTAGGGTAATAAGGGTGTTATGAAAATGTTTAATAATATTGATGATGATATGTGATTGAAATTGCTATGATCCATGTGACTTATGAGCCCATGGAGGGCATAGTTGTTGATGTGTAAGATCATGCCCGATGGACAAGTACCATGTTGGACCAGTACACATGGGGAGATGATCAGTTCGGACCTCCATGGGGCTGAAGAGCCCACTAGATGGATGTCAGGACCCCATTAGGGGGAAGATACAAGACATAGATGGTCATAGGCTTTGCATCGGAGAAGAGGAGGACGTTCCACCAGAGGCACCCTGACAGAGCTTGACCTAGGGGGGTTGTGCCTTCTCCATTGGAACGTTGACCCTGGAAGGCCCAGGACGTCACCCATGATGATCATGATGTCATCCAGCCTTATGGATGTCTTGGGAGACATATTTGGTAGTGTTGGCACGTGTGGCAGTTTGGAGAAGCCCAAGAAGGGCTAACGTTTTGCTCCAGGATGTTGCATTTGCCTTGGAAGGGGCTAACGTCGCCCTTAAAGGGGAATGATGTCTCTATTTAGCTTGATTAGGTTTTAATTTAAGCATTTAATGTAAAACAATATGATTTTTAGTATTTTGGCCTTGTCGGCCTTTTTATGACCTAAAATGTAAAATTAGGTCATTGTACTGTATAAATTGAGGGTTTTCACCTTCATTTTTTCATCATCTCTCACTCACTCATTAGTGAGGTCTGAAATTTGTGCTATACTTGAGGTTCTTGGATGAAATTGTGAGGCACACTTGTTGAAGGAAGGCATTTTTGGATTTCTATTGGCATTTTTAGCATTTCTCTTGATGGAAGGTGTTACAACTAGAGTTTTCTATGTTATTTCTTGGTGAAATGTAAGTAAATTTCTGCAAAAATTCTTAATTGAATGGTTGTAATGTTATTTCTTGCATATATTGTTAACATTTGCTGAATAAACCCTAGGTGACAAGCACACATTGTAGGTCCTTGTCTCATGTCCCCATCAAGATTTTGAGCCATTTATTGAAGAGAGATAGATCCTTGCCTTAGCAACACTCTTTTCTTCCTCTTCCAAGATATCCATTTTTCTTATTGGGATAAGAAGGAGAAGACACATTAAGGCCTAGTTCCCCTACACCTTGATGAGTCATTTTTCTAGGGTTTGATGGTAAAGCCTTGCCATAGCAACACGTTGCCTGCAAAACCTCTTGTCTTAGTTTTATGCCACTTTCTGAGATAGCCATTTTTTCCATTGACCTAAGGAAGGAGGAGAGAGCACTAAGGCCTAGTTCCCCTACACCAAAGTGAGCCTCTCTCCCCTAGGGTTTTGTCCTTGAGGCCTTTCCATAGAAACACTTCAAGGCTTGACCCTCTCGTCCTTAGTCTTACTATCTTCCTTGATCCTTCAACCTCTGTGTCCTCCTTTTGACTCCATTAACCCTAGGAACGCACTAATCTAAGACCTAGCATGTGAGTACTATGATAAAAAACAACTCTTAATACTTTTAACAAAACCCTAACTATTCTAACCCTAGCCTAGACTAACCCTACTAACTCATTTTCTATTGTCATCCTTTGCTATGATCATCATTGTGCAGCTATCATTTTACTCATGAGCAATTGAATGATTGTTAAAAGGCATTACATGAATGAAGTGTTAATTGTTACATTGAATTCCATACTCTTTCAGCATTTAGTGAAGAAGTGATATTGTACATCATTGTTATTATATAAACATTGACTTCGTCAATATTTATTTCTCAATTTCTTATATAACAGATAGTCATTGATTATATGAAGTACTAACCAAGCGAGTAAGCTTGCATATATTTCTTGTTTCTTTGTCTCGGGCAGGTCCATCTCCTTTTGGTTATACTTTCTCTTTATTGGCTGTTTAGTCAGACTATCTGATCGGTGGTGACTTGTGAGGGGGAATTTACCTTTTATCTTACAATCCTTTTCCTTCTCAAAACCCCAGGTCACTGGGGACGTGTCCCCTGGGTCTTACCTTCCTAAACAGAAAGAACCTTTCTATCGAGGTGACATTGGGTGGGATTGGTTCAAGTTACGCCAGTTTTCTCCTTCATATATATCTTTTATCCTTACTACAAACTGTACGATAATAGGTTGAAATGGTCTTTTGATTACCATGTAATGAACTCTTATCCTCTTTCAATGGTTTCATTTATTTGATCCTCGAGGAGTCAATCTTCTCATTATTGTGGTGTTAATTATTTTGATTAATGGATAATTTGTTATTGTGCTTATGGAAATAAATTGTTTTTATCTTGTGTGTTCCATGTCCTAGTGTAGCAAGTGTGGGATACTGATCCCAAAAGAGAAGGATCCATATGTAGGGTTGAACTCTATAATGTCCTATCATTGGGAGAAAATTAGACCATATAATTCATTTTTCTTTCCAGTGATATCAATCAATTGTGATTAATCCTTTATCATCTTCTTATGTTGATTTATAATCCTTTATGATCTTATGTTGATTTATAGATTGATAATATGACTAATCACTTCAATGGGTGCGGTGCTTTATTAGTCATGAATAAAAATAACATGTTTAGCATATGAAGTTTGAAACTGCTCTAGCTTCACTTGACCAAAATTCAACTTATTGGACAATGACCATACTTGCTTGACTATTTCATTGGTAGGAGAATTGAAATTTCTAAATGAGGCATCCACAGAATGAACAATAGAAGCATATTCCCCTTTCATTTTGATAAAAAAGATTGACTTGCTTTGGTAACTTTTTAGTATTTGAAGCAAGATGGCTTTGCATGATAAAATGGGTTCCTAGAAGATTTTGCAATCTTTGATTGATAGAAATATCTGCATTTGAATCTCCAAATTCATATTTTGTTTCTATATCATTATGTATGTCAATTTCCATGAACTCCCCTTGTTTGACATCATGGAAAGTGGATAGCCAAGATAGTTTTTGTAATATATAAACGTGCAACCCACTTAAGAAATTTGATGTTTGTTGTAATAAGGTTTATTGATGATGATATATGTTATACACACAAATAGTAATTGTTCATGAAAATTTGTGAGCATTCCACTCACTATATTTTTCATGCAATATGGCCAAGCAATACTAGCTATTGCATGGATTTGCTAACAAGTTTAGAGTGCATTCAAAGGAAAGGAAAGAACTAATAATGGAGGTTTGAGATGAAGGGGAAAGTATGAGATTATTGAGGGAAAATGAAGACAAGATTAAACACCCAACTATGCTACAGACCCAATGCAATCCATACAAACATAGTACACTAAGAAAAAAAGCTTATCTTCATAAAATTGAGCCTACCTATTTTGCATTGGATTGTGGCTCCATCATATTTGACTTTGATGAACCAATTGATTTTCCATCACTTGCTTTGAATCCCTTTATTGGAACTGATGTTTGACCACAAGAGGCTAATTTATTTTCTTGAAATTGGCCCAACAAAATCACCCTAGATCAAAGCACATGAAGGTTGCTTCGAAATGGACAAAATGAGGATGATGCTGGGGAAAACTCGAATGAAATATCTTCATGTGAAATATCGACCATTGGATCACAAAGGAGGGATACTATTATATCTTAGTTTCCCAAGAAAAACATAGCCAACCAGTATCTTAAGAAAGATGGTACACACCATTCACTTAATTTTTAGGCATTTGCAATAGTTTAACTTATTGCATGGGTTATAATAGCTTACATGTGTTCCGAGATAACCCTCCTATGCCTTATGATCATGTACCAATTGCCTTGAATTTTCACCCATTCAACCACACAGAATGACAAAGCTAATGCTTAGCCTCAGGTTAAGACCAATATTGGTTTCCCTTAATTTGAATCTCCGGACTCAGACTATGTTTCTATACCATTATGTATGTCAATACCCATGAACTCCCCTTGTTTGACATCTTGGAGAGTGGATAGCCAAGATACTCTTTGTAATATAGAAAAATGTAGCCCACTTAAAATTTGTGTTGTTTGTTGTAATAGGGTTTATTGGTGATGATATATGTTATACACACAAATAACAATTGTTCGTGCAAATTTGTGAGCATTCCACTCACTATGTTTTTCATGCAATATGGCCAAGAAAGACTAGTTATTGCATGGATTCGCTAACAAGTTTAGAGTGCATTCAAAGAAAACGAAAGTACTAATAATGGAAGTTTGTGATGAGGGGTAAAGGATGAGCGTATTTAGGGTAAATGAAGACAAGATTAAACAACCAACTATGCTACATACACAATGCAATCCACGCAAACATAGTACAATAAGAAAACAAGCTTATCTTCAGAAAATCAAGCCTACCTGTTTTGCATTGGATTGTGGCTCCATTGAATTTGACTTTGATGAAATAATTGATTTCACATCATTTTCTTTGAATCCATTTCTTGGCATTGATGTTTGACCCCAAGAGGATAATTTATTTTCTTTAAATTGGTCCAACAAATTCACCCTAGATCAAAGCACATGAAGGTTGCTTCGAAATGGAAAAAATGAGGACGATGCTAGGTAAAACTTGAATGAAATATCTTCATGTGAAATATCGACCATTGGATCACAAAGGAGGAATAATATTATATCTTAGTTTCCCAAGAAAAACATAGCTAACCAATATCTTAGGAAAGATGGTACACACCATTCACTTGATTTTTAGGCATTTGCAATAGTTTAACTTATTTCATGGGTTATAATAGCTTGTATGTGTTCCAAGATAACCCTCCTATGGCTTATGATCATATACCAATCTCCTTGAATTATCACCCATTCAACCACATAAATGACAAAGCCAATGCTTAGCCTAAGGTTAAGACCGATCTTGGTTTCCCTTAATTGTAATGGGTAGATGCACATGGATCACTAACTTTATGTTATTTGTAGGTGGGTACCATAAAGATGGCTAGATCAAGTCACAATAATGACAATATTTTTAACCAAACTAGCTAAAGAAAACCAACATTCATTCACTAGGTTGCAACCTATAGGGACAAAAATACACAAGCATCCACATCCACAAGCATACTGCACAAAGAATAATGCTTGTCTAGAAGAGGAATAATCCTTGAAAATTGATTCCTATATATAATTGATGATGGCACTCCACAATAATATCCAAAAAGGTGAATCTAGAGTCTGAATTTTATTTAATAGTTATTTCAAAGAGCCACTAGGGGCACATTGTGAGAGGATGTTGGACTAAGTCCGTACCCCATATAGTTGTTTTTTGCTGGTCAATTCTTTCTATCAGTAGTTGTGTAACAAATAAAACCTATATTACCTTTCAAATTTTTATTACCTTTCAAAAATAAAAAAGCACCCACATACACAATAATTATTCATTTGTCACGATATGTATACCATCCCTTGAGTTTACTATGCTTGCCTACTACCTAGACTACTCGTCAGTGTTTCAATGATAAATTGATCGTTTGATGTAGGATTAGATTCATTCCAAAGGAATATTATACTGGATTCATGGATATATATCCACTATAAACAGGTTTTGAAATTAATTTTAAATAATATTTCAAACATGCTAAGAAACAGGCTACAGGGTATTGTTGTTTTCAATTTCCAGCGTAGACCAACAATCACGGTTTTTATCATAATTTTTTCGTCTGATAACGTATTGAATTGTTTCCAATCGGGGATGAAATTAGATTCATGTAGGTATATCCAGTAGATACAGGTTTTATAAATGTGAAGAATTGATAGGTCAAGTATACCAATGAACAACCTAGGAAACAAATTTTTAAGGGTGCATATTTAGGATAGGTAGTTAGTATTTAGGGCATAACTTTTTTGTATGATATCGAAATGACATGATTCCAACTAGGTTGTAAAATATATCCATAGGAGAATATTTCATAGAACTGGGTTTGAAATATCTATCCATTTGGTCTTCCAAAAGTGGATTGTCCCAACTCTGTTATGGGCAAGGTCGTTGCCACAAGAATTTGATAATCAAGCTATTTCTTTGAAATAATGACCTAGATATGTGAGATGATTTATAGTCATATAGTTTTTAATGTAATCAATCCCCATACCAAAAATCACAAATACTCAATTTCAGGTTCTGTGGTATGGCCTACACAAAATTGTGTGCATGCTTAAAATTAAGAGAGTTGTAGTTCAAAGATATGGGAGTTATTCCAGATTTCATGAGGTGAATATTGTATCACATACCTCCTTGAAAAATGATTGCTACTCTCCTTTATGGGGATTTATGAGACATCAATTGAAACTTAGGAAACTTTTTTTCTTTCATCTTCTTTGCTTCACTAGTGCTGGTGATCAAGGCTGCCATGGTTGTTTTGAGCAACAAGACAAACTTGTTGTGTCCCCTCATTAGATTCTCGATATATCTTTTAATAAATAATAAAAAAGTGAATAATAGCTATGCTATCCTACAACAAGTCTAATTATCCCAAAGAGAAGTAGCAATACAATTGGTATTTTAGTTGGAATTAACCATGGGCCATAAGCAAAGTCAAATGATATAACTAAGTTGTGGCATGATCCTTGTGGTAGGGTTATCATTATTTTATTACCTCTGATTTGGATGAACTCCTGGGATCATAATACATTTATTTTTAACAATGAGACAACACACTATGATCTCCCAAATGAACTTGACTTGTAGTTTCAAGGGATATGCCCTAGAAACAAGGGATAATCAAATTTTTAGACAACAAGTTCTGAATGGTTAAGTATTATTTAAAGTGGTCTTGGGACATTGAAAAGTTGATCCTTCAATTCTAATGATACCTACAACTCATGTTACCATACCATAATGGATCATGGAGTACTTGGAATGGGAATGGAGTAATAGATGAAATATATAAAATGTAATGGTATGCCAATTCTAAGGTTTTTTTGTGTTATTGAGTTGCAGCCCAATGCCTTGTAGAATAGGTTATAATTCACAAATTTTGAGGAATGAAATAAATGAGGTCAATCTTTAACTTTTGGCTGCTACAGCAGTATTTTGAAAAGGTAAACCTTGGAGTAAAAACTTTAAAAAATGGGTAAGCCTTGCTTGGACTAGACTTAGAACAACCAGGCTGTAAATTCTCATAAGCAGGTGATGTTCAAATGGAAGTCACAACCTGTAAACTAATTAGAGTGAAGAGTGAGAGCCTTTCAAACACGATATCCAAGATGCAAGGTATAAAATCAATGAGGCAATAGGTAAACGATATGCGTAACTTGTTGGCTGCAGGGTATGTTCATACTATAGAATTTTTTATCATTTGCAAAGCAAGTCACAGGTTTTAAAAGACCATCATCCACATTTTTAAGTAATGGATCAAAGGAGGTAAATAACATATGGAATTGGGATTATAATTGGAACATATAGGCTACAGGAGGAAAACAATGATGATTCTCTTCATGATTTTGAAATGCAGAGCATAAATATTGGAAATAACTTGGCCCTCTATGCTATCAAATGTCATATTTCAAAACAGTCTTAATGTTGATTTTGCAAATCACTATGTCCAACCTGGAAGACTCGTAGGTGTCATCCTTGTGAGAATTGTTTTCTTTGCAGTAATTAAACCAATAGGCTCCATATCATATCCATCATCTGAGAAGCAAACAATTGCTCAAAGAGAGAAGTTTTCTACTTTTGAAGTTGACTAGAGTGAGAAACTCTCTTCATGAAGAAGAAAACTCATCGAAAGGAAGGTGGAAATTGATCAACCTGGCTATTAAAGTCATCGTTATATCTCCCCATTTGAGAAACTAGTGAGTTCCTAAAGGATGTTCTAAAGGACAAATCCAACGATGTGCCTAAAGGATGTTCTAAAGATTAAATTGTGGAGAGTCTTCTAGTGGATGTGAAATTTTGTATACATCCTGAACATAATCCAACAAAGGATGAGGGAAAAGTTAAGATGAAATGTAATGAGGAAGCCTTTGTGGTACAAGATAATTTATGTTGTATAAGTATTATCTCCTTAAATGAAAAATATTTTGAAATTGCCCAACAAAGTTGGTTCCATAAGAAAAAAAAATGCTTGCAAACCTCTATCAAAGTGGATTGAATGGTTAGCACCAACTTTTTGGAAAATTACATAAACATATTTGACAATGGTAATGGAGCTGATTTTGGGAGTCTAGCAGAGGAATAATGATGGAAAATTGATTCCTGTATATAATTGATGATGGAACTCCATGATGATATCCAAAAAGGTGTAGCTGCAGTTTGAATTTTATGTAATATTTATTTCAAAGAGCCACTAGGGGCACATTGTGAGAGGATATTGGACTAAGTATGTACCCGACATGGTTTCTATTTGCTGGTCAATTCTTTCTATCAATATTTGTGTACAAAATAACACCTATATTACCTTTCATGACCATACTTGGATAAGAGATTTGTTTAGCCTTGGTTATATCATGACCATATTTTATTGGTGCTATTGGATTTCTATATTGGATCTAAAATCTAATTGTGACCTAAAAACAAGATCAAATTCACATATAAGCCCATTTTTCTAGAGCTCAATGGGTGTTACCACATTCTTATTAACGAGTGTTTTTCCACTGTTTGTATAGGATCTTGTAGAGCTTCAAGAAGACTGTTCATTCATTCACTCCAAGATCTGATGAAAAATATCATAGGTGATGGCAGAATAACTAATTTGGTTTAGTCAGGATGACTTTCACAACCAAAACATCTTTGTTTTTAGTTCCAATTTCCCTTCACAACCTCCTTCACCAATTACAAATGATGCTATTGCACCATTGAAACCTCTAGAGGTGTCCTTATCTATGTATAGCACCCTCAAAGTCTGTTAAATGCACAAACATTTCCTTTGCAAAACTATTAATCTTGGATTGGGGTTTTTCATCCAATATTAATAATCCTACAATCTTATCCCCATATTTCTAAATGTTGGACTTTGGTTCAACAAAAATACCTACAGGTTTGGGTAAGGTTTTAATATTACTGGCCAAGTTGCATAGAGCCTTCAATTTTCTATTGAGATAAGATCTCTCTTCATCGGTGAATTGTTTGGATTTTTCAAGGCCATTGTTTCATTGTTGGAAGCCATGCTAAATTGTTGTAATTTGTAGACCAGTCTTGTTGACTCATCTTTCTTAGTCCATATATTGAAATTAATTGGTGTTTTTTAATTGTCAGTGATTTGATAAGTAGGTATTTGTATATTGAAATTAATTGATATTTGTGATTTGATAAGAAGATATTAGTATATTGAAATTAATTGATGTTTTTTAACAGGAAATTAATCCCCATGTGAGGACATGCTATGCTCCCCATGTTCCTGCATTATACCATGTAATTTTATAATAGTGTGCTTCCCCCACACAATATTTGTTTCTCTTTCCCTAGTCCTAGGAAGGCAACATGTTTGATTCCTTGTGTGATATGGAAGGGAATTTAGGTGGATTTGCCCTTCATGATAAATGTGTTGTGTGTTGATCCTCCGAATCTTCCTTATGCAATTAAGGAATTCCATGTTTCTATGTCTCTTTCAATAATTTTTTTAACTAGAAAATATCTTCATTGACCTTGCAACTAAACATGTACCAGACTTTCCCTACAATTAATAACTTCTAATTTCTATTTTCATAAGGTATAATGTTCCATTTGTTTGTACTACTTTACTACACCATGGGAAGGATTATATATAGGCCTAATATTATTTTTTTGCAACCAAATTGTAATATTGTTGCAAGTGTTTTCCTTCGTTCATGATAGGAAAATAAACAAAAAATGCAAGGATGTTTGATGCATTTTCATTATACCTCTACGAAAACAGAAATTCCTCTGTTTTTTTTAAATGATGAAAGATATTTGAAATGTCAGGCATGTTTGGAAAGTACTACAACTGGGTGGTTTGGTGGTCTTTAAAGATTTTTTCTGCTAATCTGTAAGGTGATTACATGATTGATGAAGAATAGGCCCTTAAGCACTTTTACTAGGTTTGGAAGAGTTTTCTGAGTTCTCTTTAAGTTTTCTGAGTTGGTATTAGAGCATCTTAAATTGCAAAATTATATCAATTATCAGTCTGTCCGCCTTGCTTAAAATCCAGATAACATAGCTAGTGATGTTTCTAACCTAAAGGAGCATAGCAAGAAATTACATCATTCTATTGAAACACTCCATGATGACCATCATACCTTTTTAGAAAGGTTAACAGAAATATAGGCTCAGCTATCTACTATCCAGCTTGTAGTTTCACGCTTTCAAGTTGTTATTCCTCAGCCAACTTCTCCGCCAGATAATGTTCGTGTTGATACAGAAGGGTTTAAGTTCAAGTATTCTAATACCCTGTCTTCAAGATCCACTGAGTCTTCTGGTCTCTGCACTCTCTTCCTTAAGGAATTATCTTCTCATCCTAGTATTTTATTTTTTGAGAAACTTCTCATGGGGGTACACCTTGCCACCGAAAAAACTCAGTTGTTATCTACCAAACTAACTACTCTAGAGTCATCCATCGCAAGTTAGCTTCTTCCATCTCATTCAGATATAAAAATGGCAGAACCTATCATGGAAGAAGTTGCAGAATCTTCAACAGCCAAAACTAAAAGAAATGAGCCTTATGATTTTCCTTACAAAGCTGCTAGGAATTTTGGACCTGATATCAACTATTCTTCCCATCGAAGTCCTTTTGTAAAATGGACAAAGACATTAGGGGAGATTGATGCCAAGCTTGACAGTTTTGATTTAATGAAAGGATATGGAAATACTCTTCTAGTTAATTTTGACTGTTTAAACCAGGATGATATCTTAAAGGCCTTCCAGAAATTAAATGCTTGGACATTTCAAAGAAAAGCTGAGACAAAAGTTAGTTGGAAAGATATAGTAACCCAAATAACTTGGGCATTTACTGGAGTTGCTAAATTATGGTGGGATAAGCTTTCCCAAGAAAACAATGATGAAATCATGGCTGATATAGATCCACTTGCCACCTTGTTCACGGCTTTAGTGCATGAATTTTTGGGTGTTGCTCCTCCTGATGCTGAACACCATTCACAACTTTTTATGAACCAAATATTATGTAACCTAGATCTATTACATGATTATTATTGTACCATGCAAATGATATTGTACACAATTACCAACCACCAAAATGTAGCATATCTTCGGCACTACATAGCCTCTATGCCAGGAAATGTTCTTGAGTTGATAAATAGTTATTTGGATACCAATAAGATTCAAATTGAATATTTATCTTTTTTTTCTTTGCATTAGCAAATACTTACTGCATTACAACATGAGTGTATTGCGTATAGAACAAAGAAGAATCTTAAGAAGCAGTTTCATTTTAATCCAGCCATTAGTGATACCTTCCGAGAAACCTATAACTATGGATGTTTCTAAGGGCTTCCCAAGCGACACTCTCAGAGAAAAGATTGTCATTGTTCCCAACCAGAAAAAAATGATAAAAGAAAGCATCAGAATTGGCACAAACCAAAACTGCAGAAATATCATGACAGAGATGACAAATCTTTCAGAAATAAACATAGGTACATCTTCTAGAAGAGAAGATTTCCTAAAAAATAATTAGTCTGCTACATTTGTAAAATCAAAGACCATTGGGAAAATAAGTGTCCAAATAAGCAAGGTAGAGCCCAGATAAAAATAACTGATATTTTCAGTTCATCACTAAATCTTGTTGATTAGGATCTGACTGATTCCTCTGACTCTGAGAAGGAACAATTTTCTATCTATAGTTCTGAATCATATTTAGATGATTTACATTTCAAGAATCTAAATATCCATACAGATTCTAGTTCCGGCGATGAATGCTCTTATTTGAGAAATTGTTTTATGTTTACTCTGCAAGGTTCTATATTGCAGCAAATTCGAGAAATCAAGCAACATAAGTCTACTCTTGCCCCAGGCATGATTCTAGTCAAAAATAGACTTCAAGCCATAATTGATGAATTAACCAAACAACTTCCCACTGTTAAAAATATCCAAATCACAGATGATGAAGAGGAAAATCCTCCCGAAGAATGGGTCCATAGTTCTCTAGTTAAGACATCCAGTAATTCTGAGGTTGATATTTTGCTTGAAATAAAGATGATTGAAAATGAGCTTCATACTAAATGTTGTCAAATGAAATCTTTAGCTAACCAGATCCATAAATCTATGGCATCTTTAGATGATTTGAATTCCATACTTACTTCTCTTACTTTGGCCAAAGCAGAAGCTCAATCAATTGAAAATGCTATCACCTCTAATCATCCTACCCTAGATATCAACCATATTGGTGATCGAATGGTAATAACAGTGAGTATAAAGGTACATGGTTTTAAAGTCTACTCACTTGATGCTCAAGTTGATACATGAGCTATGATTAGTTTTTGCAAGTATAAGGCTATTCCTGCCTATTATTGGCAGCCTACCCAAATACAGTTTCGTGATGTTAATAAAGATATTATGGCAATACATCATGTAGCACCTGATTTTCCTATTATGCTAAATGATGTTCCTACGTATGTTACTCTTTATATCCTTGATATAGGAGCCGACATTTTACTGGGTCATGATTTTGTCAAGATACATATGCCTTTAATTGTCAATACTGATTCCTTGATTTTTACAGTCCAACGGAACTAGTTCAAATTGCCAATGAAAAGCAGTTATATCATGAGAGTTTCCCCTGAAACTCCTGACATTCTCGAAGATTCTCTCCAAGATTTGAAAAAAACAAAAAAGATTATTCGGCATGATGACACTCATGGACATGAATTTCTTAAAGATATTGTTCAAAAGCTCAGAGATGTTTGTACTGCAGATTTTCTAGATGCATTCTGGACAAGAGAAAAATACTTTGTCCCTCTCCCTTATAAAGAAGGCTTTGTAGATACTCCGCATAAAGCTACTACCAATAATATGAGTCCTAGTGAGCAAGCATTATGCCAATCAGAGATCAAGCAACTCCTTGAAAGGCACCTGATTGAGCCTTGTAAGAGTCCATGGGCTTGTCCGACATTTTATGTCAACAAGCATTCAGAACAAAAAAGAGGGAAAAAGCGGTTGGTTATCAATTACAAAGAATTTAATAGTTCCTTATTGCCTCTCATATATCCTTTACCACACAAGGAATTGTTGTTTAGTAAGATAGCCAGTGCAAATTTTTTCAGTAAATTTGATCTAAAGAGTGGATTTTGGCAGCTTGGTATTTCTCCAGGAGACAGGTACAAAATGACATTTGCGGTACCACGAGGATAGTACCAATGGACTTTCATGCCCTTTTGTTTGACCATTTCACCCTCAGAGTTTCATAAAAGAATGGTTGACTCTTTGAAGAACATTTTGAGTTGATGACCTTTTTTCTGTAGGATGATATTAATTCTTCACTACTTGGTTGGCTTTTAGCAAGGACAACTTAGCTAGTTACATGGAAACAATACATCAATTTTTGGTACTTTGTGAATGAGGTTTGGTGTATAGAGAATATCAATATGCATGTATGAAATAGATCAGAATTATTATTTTTAATTAAAAAACAAAGCATTATTTCTATAATTAAAGAAGCACATAAGAAGGAAGGTGTGAATATGTTAACTACACTTCTTGGTTGGATTCTACAAAGGAAAAAAAAATCAATATTTAATATGAATGCATTCAGAAAATGGTGCATAAAAATATTAGAACTATGTAATATAAAGTATTTTATTCAAATTCCCAGGGATAAAACACAGACCAATTTGATATAAATTTTCCCACCATCTGAAGTTTGAACGATTTTTCTAGTTCAAAACCTCCAGATATCACAACCTCATCTTAGGTTAGCTTCCCATATTCAAAATTCTCATTTTATCTTTAATCCTAAGGATGAGATGAAGAGATCGGGCCAAAGACTAGCCAAAATCTCATGGGAAGGGGAAGTTGTAGAACTTGAAACCTCTTAAGCATGGTCATTCAAATAGATTGCATAGTAGACTTGTAGAGAAAGCATAATTTTGTGAATTAAATGACAAGAATCCCTATTTTCTCCAAACTTCAGTCACCCTCACTCTATTTCCAAATCCATGCATAGGTGTTTGCAACTATTTTTCATTGGCACTTCAGTCAGAACTTTCAATTGTTGGAATCCCTCAAGAAGAGATGAAATGTGAATTTGAAAATAGATAACTATCATACTTGTAAGGAAACATCACATAAACCATTACACAAACAATATGAAATAGGTTATTGTACTTTGGTATATTAAGAACACAAACCTCCTCCAGTTTATCAATATTCATCTCTTATTGGCCACAATCTGTTCGGACAAAAGATGACTAAAAATTTCATTTCTGGAAAATGTGCCTTCAACGATTTTTGGAAAATGAAGTGGAATGATGGGTTAAGGGTTTCCTAAATTATTGAGAAAATTTAGGGGGGTAGGGGGTAATGTTGGGGAGTAAGGGAAAGTGGAATATCAAGAAATGAGTGAGGGAAAAAGTACAACACACATGCCGAGCTTCTTTTAACTTGTGCAGTGTAGGTCATGCACGCCTATATTTATGCATGATCTATATTGTACACACCCTTCCTCAAATGTTCATCAAGCTATGCCAGAAAACAGTATTGGCTTTCATCAGGGCCCTTAGGTTAAAACTTATAAACTGAAAGCATGCATTTTGTAACTGACATGAATTTAAAGTGACAAATAAATTAATTTATGCAGTTATTATTTATTGTGGTAACCTTTTCTCTTCAAAACAGCTTTGATTAATGGAAAGTGCAAGTTTTTTTTCTAGTGGGGTAAATGTAGCCTTAAAAAATGCATGGCACTAGTCTATTTTTTTGTTAAGGTTTATTGTGCATCTTGTGATTTGATTTTGATAAGGTTTGGAATTTGATGTATTACTGTTGATTGTACTTTGTAGGTTATTGCAACTTGGGGAGTTCACAACAACATTGACTTTCTAACTTTGTCATACACACGACGGGTCGAAGACATTATACAAGTAATAAACATGACATCAAAGTTACATTCTTTCTCATGTTATGAGCTTGTGTTGTTACTAGATAGTATGATGGATCTCACATATAAAAAATTCTATCAAGATGTGTTTCTGGAACCAACTTCATAGTGCTACTTTATGCCTTTTAATTTTTAGGCTGATCTGTTTCTATGATTCTTGTTTCTTCTTATTCTTTGACAAATTTCAAGTAGATGCATTATAGTAAACTTCAAATATGAATGAATTATCATATGTACTTTTGAAAATCATTCTGAACTGACAATGAAGTAATAAGGTGATATTTTTTGTTGCAGGCTTCATTAGTAAATGAAGACAAAAAATTATTTGTTTTGTTTCTGTGACATGGGACTTCTTCCTTACAATTGAATAACCTCAAATAGTGAACATCTTATCTAGTATACATTTGAAAAGGATTTTATATTGACCTTTAAACTATAGAATAACATATTGTATTAGATGTATTAGAGGCCACCTAGAAATTTGTTTGCTCGATTCTAACATCAAATTGATGTAAAATCCATTTCCTCCTTTTGTCTTGTATAGAACTGCGTGTATCTTCATGGGCTTGGGAATCCTCAAGAGACACAAATATTTGCTAAGATTGACACTACAGAGGTATTTTTTGGATCACTAAATGAAGTCTCCTAGTCTTAAACTTTCCTTTTCATGTTTAATCGGTCTTAGATAATCACACTGCACAAGAAGTAGTTGTTTATTTGAATCTTAATATACACACAACTTATGTTGTAGGGTCTGGAGCACTCCGATGAGATCTTGTGAGAGGCAGATGCTATTATTATTTCACAGGGTCATTTAGGGATAGATCTTCCACTAGAGAATTTAGCCTTTTATATTTGATGTAAACTTTTTTCAAATATCCATTTCCTGATGTTTTTTCCCATAGATAAATGAATATTGTTGTCATTGTAATCTGACTACAAGTCTAGTTGTGTCCCTGCATGGAGATATCTTATAAGTTTGTATTTTTAATAAATCCAAACTTAATGTTTCTCTGGAGTATAAGGTAATGACAGTCAGGATTGGTGGAATTTTCTAATATGCTCTCTTGGTAAATCTTATTCATTTGGGATTGTAATTTGTTAGTGTCAAGGGAGGCTCCAAATTCTTTACGGTTTCAAAGAAGGGATATTTACTTAGGTAATAGAGGCAGTATAGAAGTGTTATTAGGAAAGAAAATCAATTTTCTTGGAGGACCATCAATAAGTTGTTGATGCCATCTTCTCACTGTCAAACATTTTCGTAGATCAAATTAGTTTGGAATTTGATTTGCAAGCCAGAAGGTAGGAGACAACTTGTAGAAGTATTGTTGGTTTTTGTATTATAGTTCTCTCTAAGCTAAGGCTCCACATGTCAAGTGTTCCTCTTCACAAGGCTGCACACTCTAGAAGACAATCTCCTAAGCTCCAATTCTCCTTGTCGACATCTTTACCGAGTCCACAACAACCTACAAGTGGTGCGCCCTCCAAACAAGATTCCCTCTAGCCAAATGATCAACCTCTTGAAGTGTGCCATGTGGTATCGATGATCATAGGGAGAAGCAACCTTCCTCCTAGTGCTTACTGCTCCTAAACAAGATAACTCCACATCCTATGCCAAGGTCTCATCCTCATCAACATGTGTGCCATGTAGAAAATTTCAATGCCACATAAAACAACTTCCAAGTTCCTCCATAAGAAGTGTTCCTCCTCTACCACATATCTTGAGTACAAGCATCCACCTTGTACCCCACATCACATGAAGTGTGTTGAATTTCCTATTAAACCCAACACATGACTAACAATCAAAATAAACTCTATTTATCAATTATTATCACAAATAGGTTTTCAACGAAAATATAAGCGAAAGAACTACACAGAAACCAAACACATTTACACACGAGATTCGGGTAAACACCCCTGGAAAAACCCTTGCGGGAAAACCGGTTCTGAGTTTTATTTTATTAAATAAAATCATGGGTTCTTGTCTTGGATAATGGCCCATTAGAGGAATTACAATGCTGTAGTTGATAGCCTAGCCCACCTAGTTTTTATTTCCCTTGTTGCCCCCTGCACTCTTTCCTCAGCCTTTCCCACTCAGACACAAGTACATGAGCAAGAATCCCTCTTGCTCTTATGCATTAATTGTATGCCTCTCGCCCTCCTTAGATATGATTTTATAATCCCCTAATGACTAAAAACCTATCTCCAAAGTGATCAACGATCAATATCTGATCTTGATCTCTTAAGATCAATGATTGTGACTTAATCTCTCGTTGATATATCATCAAAACTGATAGAGGGATATGCAAGAGTGTACAATGAGAACCTTGACAAACATAACCGCTAATGCTTGCATCATCGTCTAGAGGATGGAAAAATCATGTTTCTTTTTCCAAATATGTAAAACGAGTATATTACAGTTTAATGAATACATTTTCATATTATTATATATGGTTTTATACTTTATCAAAAAAATTGCCAATACTTTACAAGGTTTTATAATTCAGTGAAAGATTCGCCAAGATTTTACAAGAGT
>JASDQU010815969.1:36472-46711 GCA_032191745.1 Picea mariana
TCGGCTACCTGAACTGCACCATACTCTGTCGGTATGGCATAGAAGTGAGCAAACTTGGTCAATCTGTCGACCACTACATAGATACAGTCCTTACCCTGGACCTTGGGTAGACCGGTGATGAAGTCCATAGATATACTCTCCCATTTCTGCTCTAGAATGGGGAGTGGTTAAAGTAGCCCTACTGGAAGAGCATGCTCTGACTTGTTATGCTGGTAAGTCACACACTCATTGACGTGTTTCATAATGTCTTATTTGAGGCCCTTCCATGAGAACCTCTCTCTGATCTGTCTGTAGGTTTTGAAAAACCCCTGATGGCCTGCTAGAGGTGAATCAGGAACTGCGGTGAGGATTTTCTTCTTAAGCCCTGAATCTGGCACCAAGTAGAATCTATCCTTGTAAAATATGACATTGCTAATGACCGTATACCGGTCATCCTGTATCTTCCCATCCATCACCTCACAAGCGAACTTGTTCTTGGAATATTCCACTAACAAGTGGGATTTCCAATCTGCTGAAATCTCCATCAAAGAACATGCCATAGGTCTCCTCAATAGTGCATCGGCCACAATGTTCTTCTTCCCCTTGACATACTCTATGTCAAAGTCGAATGCATGTACCTTCGTCACCCATTTCTGTTGTTACTCACTGAGGTCCTTCTGCTCAAGGAAATACTTCAAACTATTGTGATCGGTCTTGACCATGAATTTGCTGCCCACTAAATATTGTCTGAACTTGGTCAAGGCATGCATGATTGCCAACATTTCCTTGTCATAAATGGAGTACAACCTCTCAGGTTGACTAAGCTTCCGGATCTCGAATACAATGGGGTGTCCTCCCTGCATCAAAACTACACCAATCCCTTCACCAGATGCATCACACTCTAGTACAAATGGCAAGGTGAAGTCTGGTAGTGCCAACACTGGACAAGTTCCCATGACTTCCTTCATGTGATCAAAGGCTTCTTGTGATTTCTCGGTCCATATGAAGGCCCCATGCTTGGTAAGATCTATCAGCGGTGTTCCAAGCTGAGAAAAACCCCGGACAAACAGCCTATAATAGCTGCACAGCCCAAAGAAGCTCCTCAATTCTGTCACGTTCTTGGGCATCGGCCTGTCCAAAATGGCCCTGATCTTATCTTGGTGCACCTATAGCCCCTGTGCACTGATGATGTGGCCTAAGTAAAGCATCTCTTTCATACTGAACTCGCACTTGGACTCTTTGGCATATAATGACTGCGCCTCCATGATGCTCAATACCTCATCCAGGTGCCTCATATGCTCTTTCCATGACCAGCTATAGATCAAGATGTCGTCGAAGAAAACCAAGACTGATTTCCTTAACTGATCCTTGAATATATGGTTCATGCAAGACTAGAATGTAGCGGGTGCATTGGTTAGACCAAATGGCATAACCAGGAACTCAAAGTGTCCAAAATGACATCGAAATGTCGTCTTCTCTATGTCCTGCTCTCAGATGCTGATCTGATGATATCCAGAGCGTAGATCAATTTTTGAGAAGAAAACTGCCCCATGCAGTTCATCCATCAACTTGTCAATGTGTGGGATAGGGTACTGGTTTTTGATGGTTTTCTTGTTCAAGGCTCGGTAATCAATGCACATCCTCATGGTGTCATCCTTCTTCAGAACTAAGACAACTGAAGAAGCAAATGGGCTGCTACTTGGTCTGATGTGTCCCATCGCCAACAATTCCTTGATTGCCTTCTCTATCTCATCCTTGAACCTCCTAGGATGACAATAGGGGGGGGTGATCATAGATTTGGCCCCCTCCTCCAACTCAATGGTGTGCTCAAACCCCCTGTCAGGTGGTCTCCCTGGTGGAATTGCCTCAAAGACTTGTTGATGTCATCCCAATAAATTCTTGAACTCTGTGTGGTATTGTTGTCAACCTTCTGAATCCTTCTAAGTAGTGATAAAGCATTCTGTGACATATGCTACCTCCCCATGTATGAATATCCTCTCCATCCTCTTGGCTGAAACTGTTCTGGGTGCTCTTGTCGACATACCTCTTAGAACAACCTTCTTCCCATCCTGATCTCTGAATCCCATTTCCAAGGTTTGGTAGTTGGTAGTGATTTTTCCCAAGGTAATCATCCACTGAACTCTTAACACCACATCTGTGTCTGATAGGTCAACCACATAAAATGTGTCTCTCACTGTGTAGTTGCCTAACTTCATCTCTAAGTTTGGAACTCTGTCTAGACACTCCACTGTGTGGCCATCTGCTACCACAACATCAAACCCCTCAAACTCCTCTGTCTGAAGTGCCCGTCTCAATACTAGTGAAGCGTCAATGAAGTTGTGGGTGGCCCCACCATCTATCAGGGTGATTACCCGTTGCTCTTGAATAATCCCTCTGATACGGAGGATATCATACCTGGGAACACCAGAAAGGGTCGCTATGACTCCTCCCTTTGATGGTTTCCTCCTGTTAGCCTGCTCTGGCGGCTGTGGGACTACTGGAGGATGGGCTCCTGCTGATGTCGGTGGTCTACGAGAAAGATGCTCCTCTGTTGGTGCTGACTCCTCCTCTGAACTAGTGGATCCACTGTCCTACTCCTCCTCCTCACTATCCATGTTGTCTGCTGCTACCTCAATATAATGAATCTCTCCCTTGCCCATGCACCTGTGGCCTGGGATGCAAGGATCTCTACAGCTGAAGCAAAGCTTCTTCCTCATAAGCTATCACCTAGTCTCATCATCCAACTTCTCCTTTCCCTTCCATTCTCTCTGGAATGGTTTCCTGTCTCGATCCCTCTGGAGCACAAATGGTTTGGAGAAAGTTTTAGTCTTTGGCACAGAGTCTACCAGATCTCGAGTGCGAAGGATGGCATCCCGCAAAGTGGGAGGCCTGTATGCCTTCACCCATCCTCTCAAAGGCTCTATGAGTCCTTTTGTGAATAGAATGATCAGCCTGGGCTCTGATATATCTGTCACTACCACGGCTACCCGCTGAAACTCTATGATGAACGCCTCTGCTGTGTTAGTTTGTATCAGCTGGGCTAGATCCCTGAAGTGTATCTTAGGATCCTTCCTGTCAAATCTGTCCATGAGCTTATCTGTAAACTCCCTATAGGAGGTGATGCGACTATGACCCAACGTCACTAGTCCATGATACCACCACTCGTGCGCCTCACCCTCCAAGTGTAAAGTTGTGAAATTGATGGCCTCTGTCTCGATCATCTGGTTGATCTTGTAATACATGTCTAGCTTCTGTACCCAAGATCTAGCGGTGTATTTGGACGATCCGTCGAAATAAGGGATGGTGAGTTTCCCAAAATTTCGGATGAAATTGAGGTTATGCCCCTGCTGCTGTTGTGGTCCTCCCCTCTGCGGCTCTCTGGGGAGGTTCCTGAGTCCGAGTCCACAGTACTTGACTAAGGTCATGTCCTGATGGAAGTCATGACCCAATGTTGCGTACTCCCTCCTATACTCTGCAATGTCGTCGGCATGAGTGGGTGGCCTCTGTGCTATCGATGGCGGTGCTGCTAATGGGGGTGCCCTCTGGAAACTGGGAAACAAGGGTCTGGGAATCCTTCTTGCAAAGGTGTATGTGCGAGAGGGTGAATGGGGTCTACTCCCTGCTCTTGAGTTCCCCTATGCTGCATGCGGGACTTGTGTATCTGGGGTGCCCACTCTAGCCAATATATCAACCACCTGTGCCAAGGATTGAGACATGGTTCATTGACTAGCTAACATATCGTTGATAACCTACATGAAAACTGCCTCTGGATCTACGGGGACCTTTCCATTTCCCTCTAGTCGCTCATATCTATCTCCTAGCATCCTCTCTGCCTCTCGCTCAGCCTCACGCTCTGCCCTTCTCTCTGCTTCTCTGTGTGCCTCTTCCTCTTCCTCTGAGCTAGGAGGAAAAGGGGGAAAATAGGGCCTATGCCTTCTTTCCTAATGCCTATTGTAAGTGACATATTCATCACCTATGTGTTCACGACCCTCTGGGTCTTCTGCTGCACTCATTGTCTTTAGTCACTGGCTGGCAGGACTAAAGCTCTGATACCACTGTAATTTTCCTGACTTGGCTAGTATAGGAAACGCTGCTAATGTGTGTGTAGGATCAAAGGTTTACAACATATAAATGATCATACAAATAATAAATGTGACAAAGGACTGCAAAGTTTGTATTATGATATCTCTGTGGATTACAAAATGGCCGAATGTGGTTGAATAACTGACAATACTTGACTAGATCAACATACAACGGATCTTAGTCAGAATATAAATAAGTAGCTGTAGCTGAGTAAAATAAAAACACTCGACTAGATGATCTTCCTGGTGACTAGGGTGTGTCTTTCAACATCGAAATCAACCAACTAGTGTCTTCCTCCTGGAATACACTGAACTATCTCTCCTGAGATGTGCCTCTTCTCCTCAATGACAAGTCATAATCTGCATAATCCTGAATTAGGTCGTTGACCCTTCCTTTATAGCTTTCCAAAACCCTAAATCATGTTGAAACCCTAATTCATTGTTGATTTCCAAAATCCTAAATCATGCCGAAACCCTAAATCACTGCTGAAACCCTAATTCACTGTTGACTTCTATTTTTAGCTCATAATGACTTAAAAGCGATTTTAACCCTTTTTAGCTCAATGTCACTTTCTGAATATAACACCTGTGACTAGAGTGACCTCTAGTAACCCTATTTACCCCTCTTTGGCCCTGGCTATAGTCTAATGGGATGGTTTAGACCATTAAGCCTCCTCTTCTGGAGATCCTATTTGGAAAGGGACATTACATTAGTACTAGGCCCATGGTATAGAATCATTGTCTGCATGTTTGAGCAGTAGGTTATCCCAAGCTCAGCCTCTTCCCCAGTAGTTAAAACTTAATCCTGTTTGTTTTAAAGTTGGTTTATACTGGCTTACATCTCTCATACCAGTCCCACTGAAGAGAAAATACAGAAGAAAATAGTTCTAACTGAAGGAAGAGCCTTCACAAGAAAACACAAAGCCCATTGATGATTTGGCTGGATCACAAGATCTGGAGAACCATTCCATCTTTAAACGCTGCAAAGTCTAATTGGGCCTCGGTGGCAGGTTTGGTTCCTACTATTGAATCAATTGATTTCAGACCCATCAACAGGTTGCATGGTCTCTTGATGAAGACACTTCTCCTGTGGGAAACCACTGAAGGATTTGTGCAAAGTTGTCCATCATTTCCTTCCTTTTTCGCATAAGGGCTTTCTCGAGCAACATTTTAAAAGGATATCCTGCTCCATCATGTTTCTTTTCGTCTCCAATGGGTTATTTTCATGCTCAGCATGGACGATCTTGCAAAGTCTTGACTGGTTCAAGTCCCAACTTCTTGTACCCAGATCTTGTCGGGGACATGCACGAAGAAAAGTAAATGAAGAGAAGACTGTTTTGATACCACTGATCTAGATTTATGAGCAGAACAAAATGAATAACATAATCAATACAATAACACAAGGATATGGAGAAAAACAATAGATATCCAGTGAACAATAACTTATATTAAATAAATGAAATAGGTTGAAATTGTGAAACTACAGAACTGAAAATAACTTACTCGAATGGTGGTAGCTATCTCTAAGAAGAGATGTGGCCACAACGTGCATCCGTCTGAATAGAATGAACAAAATGAGGCTCCAACGACCCTTTTAACATTACTAATGAAGTCCAAAACCCTAGATATCCAAAAACCTAACCCTAGGAGATGAAATGCCAAAATTTATGTGGGCCCCGATGGGTAAGTTGGTACCTCAACTTCCCAAGGTCGTAACGTTTTCATACGACCTCTGTTTTAGGCATGTGATAGCCTATTGGAAAGGTCTTCTTGAGAAATACACATTATGTCGTCAAATTCTAACTCCATCTACAGTTTTATTGTGTCAAGCCAAAAAAACACTGTTTACGACCCCAAAATGGCCTTGGAAGTACATAAAGATGTGCTGACACAAAAACTTTCAAAATAATCCAATTGGATTAGGTGGGTGGCCACCAGACTCCACCTGGAAGATGTGTAGGGATTCGTACATCCCCAGAGGTGTAGAACCCATAATTATAAAGAAGTACAAAAGAACGTGTTGAACTAAGAAAACTGTCAAGAGGAGCCACTTGGAATAGGTGGATGGCCACCAATATCCACCTGAATCATTCTTGGTCATTTGTATTTTTGTAATGAGTTTCCTACTAGATGGTTTTTCCATAATTAATCATGTTGAGCCATTGAATAAGACACCATAGCCATGCTCCATCAATTTTCCTACACTTATCATATTATGTTTAATATTTGGAACATAATAGACATCATGCATGCCTTTCTTCTTATATTTTTTGGTTAAAACAAACTCAATACTTTTCCTAGGGCTTTCACTTGAGAATCATCACCTAGAATAATTTTAGATCTGATAGAAGTATCAATGCTAGAAATCAAATTTTTATTACCTATCATGTGATTGTTGTAGCCATTGTTCACCAACCAAAGGTCCTTGGAGTGACCTTCTTCAGAGGTATGGGAGAAAGAAACATTGCTTTAGAAGTTTCTCCTTCATTGTTGGGGACATTTGCTCTTTATTTGTTCTAATCTCATTGCTTCTTTTTGGATTCATTCTCATAATGACCATACTTTTTGTAGTAGTAGGATTGAATTTTGGATTTGTCTATCTATTTTCTCCCTCTTCCTCTTTGATTCTAAGTCTTTAGTCTGTTGTGACTGTCCCTTGAGTGTTAATGTGTGTGTTTTTCTTTTTCATTATGATTAGCTCTGTCTCTTTTACTTCTCCCTTTGTTTTCTCTGCCTGACGTTTTCAACAATCACATTTTTTTATTTCAAGTTATTGTCAAGGTTTCAAATTAAGTTCTTAAAGTATGAAGATTTACTTTCTTCACCTTATCATTTCCTTAGTAAGCTTATTTGAGAATATCCCAAGCTTGCTTCTCTACTGAAGCACCAGTTATTTAAAAAATAGAGTCATCTACTCAATTTTGAATCTAATATTAGTTTTTTTTTTCTCTTTCTTCCTCAGTTTTGTATGAGAATTTCTCTATACATTTTTCATGGCATCCACGTTTGGATTTGTGAAGCCATTTTCCACTTGCTCCCAACATTCCTGAGCTTGGAGGAATGATTTCATCCAGAACTTGTAGTTCTTGCCCACAATAACTGGTCCTTCGGTTGGCCCTAAATTATTGGAAGAAGTCATTTTAAAAAAAAATTACAACGCTAAATCCCACTTCAAAATACAAACATCTGAACCAAAAGGATCAAACTTTAATCCTTCTGATGATCTCCTTTGAGATAAGATACTATCCTTGCGAAGTGGAAGAGTTTTTAAAATCCCTTCCGCTTGAAGAGTACTATATAAGATTCCTAGATCAGCGCAGTTACTTCGAATTTCAAAACCTTTCGGGGGCCATCAATTCTCTTCATAGAAATGGCGAGTCAGACTTGTCCTTACCCTACGACTATTAGTGCAGATTTCTTCTACCAGATGCCCTTGGCATTCCTCACTGTTTTTCACTATTTATAAGGTATATGAAACCCTGGTTTGGACCTCTGTTATCTCTGTAAATTGGATTTGTTCTGATCACCTTCGACTCTGGAATTCTAGGCTTTGATTTTCGCGGGGATTATATCAAATAAACACAACTTCTGTGCACTTGGCGCCAAGCCTCGTCTTCACGTCTCTTTCACCGGGTCAGCAGCGTCTCGAGGCCACTGGGATCAGAGAACTCTGCTAGCACTTACTATATGTCGTAGCCTCCACTACAATTCCATGGAACTCCACTGTGGTCTCGTGGGATTCTTTGATAGTACTGAGATGAAAGTGGGATTCTTTGCAAACTAACCACAACATGTGATCTCGTTGTGGCTTTCTTTACCAACAATCTCATGGATCTATCTACAGTGATCATGTTTGGCACATTTTCGATCTCTTAGGCATCTGCACGATAGTGATAAACCCTTCATAAAACCATGCATAGTGCTAATCATAAAACCCAATGTCTATTTTTGGGGGGGTCCAACATTGGTTTATAAAACCATTCAAAGCGGCTTGATGCTTCACCTTCCAAAATAGATCTTGTCTATCCTTCTTGTAACACTATCATCCGATTTGATCACCACCACCGTTGATTGGTTTTGTTTACACAATATCGTTTGAACAAATAAAAAGAAATTTTATTAAGATATGGGTTGTGGACTCTGCATACGAGCCAAGTTGAAACCTCACATTGGATCGTGACTGGTTAACCCTGCATTTCTCCCGCAATAACAACTCCGATCTGTGGCTTCCCTCTTCTCTTGGATCGAAATGCTCTCCACTTTGTGAAGATTCTTACTCCCAATGCTCTTCTATTTCTGGTTGCAAAATTCGGATGATTTATTTCAATTTAGCCATCTCCATTTGGTACATTTAATTTTTTTGTATCGCTTGCTGGAGTTATATTCACTTTTTTCCCCCTAAAAGTGTGAGCAATATTTTGTTGTAACTCGTTTGTTTGGTTTAATTTTCTGTTTGTCAAACATATTTATGTTAGGGGAAGTGCTAATCAATTTTATCATAATTGCTTTCCCTACTTTAGTATATGGATGGTATAGTCGACATGGGCTTTCCTCTTATAGTCAATAATTGTGTAAATCAATTTATAGAATTGTAATTTTTTAAGAAGAACCTAAAAGTGAGATTGATAAAATAACATATATAATTTGATTGTCTTCTTATTTCATTTGAATTTTTGTTGTGCATTTTAGCTTCTAAGGTTCAACCATTATTTTCAGAGCTAGTATTGGCTTGGGGGATGACTTTAGTGCCATGTTGGAAACTCAATTAATGAGATCTTAGATTCTTAGATTGTCGATTCATTAGAGCTAGAGAGATCCAATTGTCTTTATTAGAGATATTGAATTAGATAGTTTTGTGCCACTGCAGTGAATGATTTTGAACAAATCAACTTTACCGGTAGGCTATGAATAAATTTCTAATAAAATTCAATGGACACATCTTCAATTTCTAATAAAAGTGAGCGACCAAAAAATTAAATTGCCACATCTTCAATTTCTTCAAGATAAAGATGGAAGTTCTTTTTGTCGAAAAAGATTTGAAAGACAAAATGTTGAATAGTATTAAACTAACTAGTATTAGAAAGAAGAATGGAACAATGAATGAAAAGGTTAAAGCTTTGATTGGTCTGAATGTATCTGATTGGCCATGTATATTTCAACAGTACTAAACTAACTAGTATCAGAAGGAAGAATGGGACAATCTAAATGAAAAGGTTAAAGATTTGATTGGTTTGAATGTATGCAATGTATATTTCAGAGGCGACATGAATGAAGGATCTTTGGGATATGTTTGGATCGATGTATGAAGCCAAATCCCTCATGAATTTAGTATTCATGCCAAAACATTGTATCCTTTGAAGATGAAGGATGGTGATAAGGTAACATTTTCTCTAATATTTCCGTCACCCCCCACCCTCACATGTGATTTGCTGAATCAACTTCGTTGAATCAAAATGTTAATCAATAACTTAATAATATGTTTTCTCTAAGGGGATATATCAGAGAAAAATAAATATGTTTTCTCTAATATATCCCCCCACCCCACCCTCATATCCATGTCACGTTAATGCATTCAATGCCTTTGTTAATCATCTCGATTCCAATGGTGATGAAGTGAATATTGGTGAGGGATGCATAACTTTGCTATGGAGTCTTAAAGATTATTGGGAGATCCTAACTGTGGTCATCAATAAAGTTCCAATGGTGGATAAAAATCATTGGTAGAGTTACAATGGTGGAGAATATTAAAATGGTTGAAAACATGACTTAGTTGCTGCAAGTCGAGACAAGAAGAATAAATTATGAAATGATTATTTATTTCGAACCATTAATAACTAGGGATCGATCTAAGGAGAAGAACGGTGACAGGTCTAGATCTAGAGAAAGATATGTCCATAAAGATAGGAAATTAAAATATTTAATTTGTTGGAGGTATCATGATAAGTGATAGAGGAAAAACATGTGCAAGGTTGAAATTTTGAAGGATAAATAAGAAAAGAGCTTTATTTTGTCGCTTGGAATTCTTGTTGTAAGGGAGGTATGTCTCTCTTTTACATGCTTGTCACCAAATGTTGAACATGAGTGATGGTTGATTGATTTGGGAGATTCCTTCCATAGGAGTGTTCATACAAAGTGGTTAGTTGATTATGAGGAATGACATGAAGGTCATATTATTCCT
>JASDQU010815970.1:0-11111 GCA_032191745.1 Picea mariana
GAACTAAGGGATTTCATAGCTAGAAGAATAGATCGACTAATAGAAGAATGAGAAGTTGAGTCAAAGAAGTAGAACGCAAGAGAATTAGCTGTCGAGGTTGAAAGAATGCAAGAAGGTTTGAAGGACCTATCCATGCAAGAAGAAAGTATGCCCACCCAAGAAGTGGTAAGGGGAGGGAAATTAACTTCAAACCCTTTGAGAACACATCAACAGTGCGAAGTTACTACGCTAGGAGAAGATAAGAATAAGAATGGAAAGAGGAATCCAGAAACAGTTAGAGAGACTCAAATCATAGGAAAGAAGGAAAGAAAGCTCAGTAAGAAGAAATCTAAGTTAGAAAATCTACAGGAAGTTACGGAGACGAGTTCGCAAGAGGCAGGTTTGTAGAATTCGAACCTCCCCGGAACAACAGAACCACACGGAATGGGACTTCTCCCTAGTGAAGCTATATGACTGTTGTAGGCTCCCTGACCATTAGAACGATGCTCTAGAACTGACAGGAAATAAGAAGAGAAGTGGTTGTGATTATCATAACAGAAGTGATTGTCTGTCGAAGCCATTTTATCAGACATCGTTGTCCATTTTTCTACCCCGCTATCCATTCACCTACCCCGACCTATTTGTTAATAGTGAGAATGTCGGTTGAGCACACTGAGCTAGAGAAGTCCATTGAAGAGGTTCTAAAGAATTTTATGGCTGATAAAGCTATGTCTGAAGGAATACAGGTGTCGTCGACCAGGGGAATACAGGCTTCCCCCTCGACTAGACGTCGTTCGAGCTGTGTCAACCCCGCTACTGAGAATCGAAGTAAGAATCACAATGATCTGGCTAATACGAAGCAGATCCCGTCAATCTTACCTGATTATATCCCTACTTTGGCTGGCATGGTCAACCATGACAACATTCCATAGGACTTCGAGTACACATTGATCATCACATACATTCCAAAGGGAATACACATAGTTGGAAGCCAATTGGGACAGATCCCATCTTTGAAGAACAATGATTTCAATCTCGGCGACAGAAAGAAATACGCCATGCTTGCACCCCACAGATACCTGATGAAGACCATTGGGAAGAAGCCTCACATAGTCTCCTACCCTTGGATAAAGGAGCTGGTGCAGTCCACAATACTGAATGTCATGAAGATTCCTCATTTTTGCCGACATTAGGAGGTTAATGCTTGTGTTAAACTCCTCTTGTCATGTTATCATGGTGGATACCTGTGGCTCGACAGGAGCATTACTGTGGATCTGACACTGATCCACTTGATCACATGATTGAACATGTAGGGATGCAATCGTCAACAGTTCTACGCAGGGAAGACTTCATATCTCTCCCTGGCACAACGCATCAAGGAGGCATACATCAAAGTTGAGAAGGGAAAGTGAGGATACAAGGTAGCCTCTATCTAGGATGGCACAGTTCAACTCTCTTGCCAACTCATAGCTGGAAAGCTTGTAAGAAGGAATCACCCCATGCAGGTCACCAGGTTCGTGGTGGACCTCGCAGGAAAATGCATGGAGAGAATGCAAATGAATTGGGTGAGTTTCCTCGTCAACGAGCTTGAGAAAGACTGCCGTGAAGCACGTGATCAAGGATATGAGTTCCACTTCAGCTAGATACTCATGTTTATTGCATTTGTCGCCTGGAAAATGCCGGAAGGAGCCACATTCCCAGAGATTGAACCGTCAGATCCGTTGGCCGTGAGGTTCTCAACCTTATGGTATACAAATGACATGTCAAAGCAATGGCAGTTGAACACAGTGTTCCATGCCTACTATCAGCAACTAAAGGTTTCCATTGAGTTGTTCCCATGCATGAAACCACGCACCTTGTACCAATATAGACCACTAGCTAAGTTTCATGTAGACCCGCATTTTATTTATATCATTGTGCGCAAGGATGAAAGAAAGGAAGAGTTACAATCCTACTATAAGTTGACATATGAAGACATGGAGAAGATCACGAAGGGGTGGATGGCAGAGTTCAATGTACCAATTGATGATGCAGAACTATCCAAAGCTGACATCATAAGAAGCCCCTTGGTCACTCGGTTCGAGCATGCATGATAGACAAGTGCGAAGAAGAATAAGAAAAAGAAGGAATTCCAGGATGTACAGACTGATGAGGAAGACAATGCCTCAGAAGAAAATGCATCTAGCTCGCTCGCAGGAGGAGGAGGCAAAGTAAATCAAGAAGGAGGAGGGGAATAAGGAGAAATGAAAGGAGAATGTGAAGCTATGTCGCCAAAGGATCCCCCTATCAAGATAGAAACATCGAAGAAGAGAAAGGTTTCTCTGCAGAAACCCTTGGCAAGAAAGAAGACCCATGCCAGTAATCCCCAGATGGAGGCCACACTCACGGAGGAGGAAATCGGTCTAGTCTGTGGAGAAATGGAGGATGCATCTAAGGACCTCTTACCAAGATATGGTGAGAAAAAAGAACTATATATAAGAGTTGAGAAGGAACTGAAGGAAATCCAGCAAGCCATTCAATTGAGTTGTGCAGTACCTACTGCCCCTTCCTTGTCAGAGACTACAGAGTTGGGTGATGAACCAACCTAACTTCGAAGACTTGCAAATGCAACAGAGGCTTGGCTTCAGAAAGTTCAAGAAGAAAATGGGAAGGCTACAGAAGCCTTGAAACAAGAAAAATAAGAGATCTTGGAGCAACTACGAGTTGCACGACACTATGTAAACGTGTATGAAAACAAGAAAGATGAGTTATGGCCGATGCTCGAGGAAGACAAAGAGAATATACAGAGGGAAAAGGACCAGATTATCATAGATTAGACTACATTCAAAGAAGTGGCGAGGAACTCACTTCACTTTGTGCCAGGCTTGGCATAAGAGGAACATGAGGCAATCGAGATTCAAGTAGCAAAGCTCATTGAGGCCATACAACAACTTCAAGCACAGATAGCAGAGCTAGAAGTTAAAGAATTATTGAGCACTCTGAAAGAAGTGCAACCAGAGGGAAAAATTCGCTAAGAGTGCAGTGGAAAGGATCAGAGTCCTCACCTCAGAATGTAAGCAGTTGAGCAACAGTGCTCAGACCTACGAATGCCTCATGGAAGACCCAGAGCTTAGGAAGTTGGATGTGCAACAATAGGAACTGTCATTTCAGGTGTAGATAAAGTCACTCACTGCAGTCGAGAGAATGAAGAGATCACAAGAACAATGTGTGGCCCAACAACAGATTACTACCATCTAAGGAAGAGTAATGGAAGTCACACAGAGTCTACAACCATTGCAGGAGGAATCCTACGTAGTGTTTGAAGAGATCGAAGGACAAGGCTCTCAACTAGACCAAGTGGTTGCGACAGTGGAACAACACCTGGAAGGGCCTATTATAGAGAAAGTGATCCAGGAGTTCGCTGAGAAGGAGGCTCAGGCGAAGCAACAAGTCGAGACAGATCGAGCTAAGATCGAGGCCTTTGAAGCAGTGTTTCCCAGATCTAAGTGACTCAGGATGAGTCACAGGCGAGTGTTGGGGGCTTGTTGGACCTCGACCAAGTTTTGAGGAAACATTGGTTAGGTTTGACCACTTTTTGGACTTTGACACAGTAATCAAGGAAGGAGCACCTAGGTAGAGCTGAGATCGTAGATCTCACTTGTTTTTTGAGATTTGTGGACCCATCAGGGGCTTCTTAGGGTTTTGTAACGGGTTATGGGATGTCGTCCCATGGTTTTACCGATGATTAGGCCTTTTTTGTAAAAGTATAAATAATTAAGAATGTAATGTAGAATTAGGGATGTAGAATTCGATATCTTGGAAGGCTAAGTGAAAGTAGTTTTGAGTTTCTTAGTGCAACAGACTGTGTATGTAAGGCTTTGTGCTTAGTACGGGAGTTGCCTCTGTGCCTTGAATTGATTTTGGGAAGGTGGATCTAGTCCTTAGTGCACAGATCACCTATCTGGTGTGAAGCTTGGCTATGTGGCTTAGTGCACGGAAGGAGATGAATGTAAGAGATTGAAGCCCAATAAAGAGAAGAAGCAGTTGGTGGACGTAGCCCCACACTGGGGTGAACCATGTATATCATGTGTTGATTGTGTGCTATGATGTTTATGCTGTGGATCTTCTTAGTGTATTGATTGTTATGTATGATAAATAGATCTATAAATTCTTAGTTCTTTATTTATGTTGAACGTGCTAGATCTGACTTATAATGCTAAGTGCGATGTTTATTTCGTCATTGTTACTGCATTGATATATCCTTAGGGTTTTTCCTGCAATGTGAATGAAGTTGATAACTAATGTATGTTGTTCTTAAGTACTCTGCGAAGTAATTGTAATCATAGATCTGTGTCCCGGTTTGGTTATAGACACCTGAGTCCTGTAACCCCCCTGCCTCTACCTCGGGTGAGACTTCACTTGCTTCGCAGGTGTTTCCGAAAGGGACGGTAGTTAGGGTTTTGTTTGTGTACTGTCAAAGAATTGAACCCTGGGTCTGACCCTATGCCAACAATTACCACTAAAAGGGTGACACGTGACATGAACATATGACCATATGGTTCCGAGGTGGCAACACCCTAAGGTGCCATGTGGCACACCATACACTTGATCTAGCATGTGACTTGATGACCGTATGTTATAGGTGGACTAATTATGTTTTGAAATGTGGTGAATATAAACCAATGAGAGGTTTCCTTGTGGCAGCCTCCCATTGGTCATTTATGGATTAAATTGGTTAAAAGAAAATGGGATTCTGGAGGATCAAACCCAGGTCTCCTGCATAACAACCCAACAAGCTAACCATTGCACCATCACATTAACTCTTAACTTTATATGGCACCACATTTATTTAAATTTGTTATGATGCATAATTGGTGGAGGAAAATAGCCAAGGGCCTAGCCCTTGACCCATAATATATTATCATATGGTATCCTATGTAGCCATAGGCTATGTCCATGGGAGGTGTAAACGTTTATACCTCTCACATATGCCACCATATATAGATATAACCATATGTTATAACCAAACACCATAAAATATGACATGGTCGATGGGATTTGACCTAGCGAAATGCCAAATAATGTGCCAACACTTTAACCATCGCACCAAAGGTGCCTTCCATTACAGGATTCCCCAAGCAAAATATTAAATGGTTTCCCAAAGTTTCGGGTGTTGGTTTAAGCATGACCCCCTATTTAATGGGTGTGTGAACCGAGACAAAGGATACACTATAGAGTATGGGATTTTCTCAAAGCTCATGTCTAGAGGGTATCAAGACCTCGAGGTTGCACCAAAATTCATGCCTCATGGTTTCGTCACATAATTATATGAATTTTATACTCATTTTTCTCGAAATTTCGCAAGGATTTTGATATCACACTTTGTTTCTAAGTTTGAGAAACATGTAAAAAGGTCATTTTAAAACACAATAATTTGAGCATTAATAAAGAGGTCTCTATTGGAAGCGAACCTGGAGACATAGCCCAAAAATTAGGTGAACTTTGTTATCAAACTTGTATATGTGATTTCAATATTGTTCTATTTTTGCTCAGTTATATTACAATTTGTTTATCATTAAAGTGTATTGGATACATAAGTTAATTCACATGTAATTTGCAACTAGTCAAGTGATGACTATTATTTTGAGGGTCAAGTAGATTTTTATATGTATTAAAGATTAATTGACATCTAAGCATTTTTAGATAAAGTTGTTATCATAGATGGTTTGATATGTGTTGCAAGGGAATTCTTACAAGATCCAAACTCAAACTTGGTAAAAGAGAAATGGCAAGTTAAAATTCAGATATTGAAAGGAGACTTTGTAAGCATAATATGGCTTCCGAAGGAAGGTAAGGAGAAGATCCTCTGATGAATCCTGAAGAAGTGATGACTACACTTCACTCGATGAGAGAGATAATAGATGATTTGCAATGAAGAATTCAAAATCCTGCAAGAAAATAATCTTTGGTAAAAGTAGGAGGAGATGAAGGTGGTGGACCTTTAGAGCCTTCTTCACCATCCTCATCATCATCTTCCTTTGATGCAAGTGAACATTCTTTTCATCAAGATAATCCCTCTAAGAATTCTTCTCATAAGCATATTTTTCCTTTATTAAAATTGAACGTTAAGTTCAAATTGTCTATCTATGATGGAGAATTGGATGTCGAAAGGTTGGACAATTGGATCAAGCGAATAGAGGTATATTGCAAGGTACAAAAGATCATAGATGACACTACAAAGATACAATTAGTTTCTCTTTGACTAAGTGGCACAACCTTGATATGGTTGGAGAGTAAGACACAAGTTGATATTGTTCAAAAGGGTAAAGTATTATCTTCTTGGGATAAATTTACTAATTCCATAAGAAAACAATTCTATCCACTAGCTTATACACAAAAAAAATTATAGAATGGAAAAATCTAAGGTAGGGTAAAGGCCAAAATATTGAAGGATATACACATGAATTCAAAAAGAAGGCATCATCTTTAGGAATTTCATTGTATACTCGTGAAACTCTTCTAAAGTATATTGGTGGCATGTACTCATATCTTCGACACACTATTTTAATGTTTAACTCTACTAACATTGATAAAGTGCCAGTAAAAGCTACACATCTAGAGGCTAGTAAAGGGAAGCATGTGATTGAAGATAAGAAGCCATACAAGTTGGAAATGAAACCAAAAGGAAAATGAAAGAGTAATAATTCAGCTACAATAAAGCAAGTCGAAGGAAGACCTACATGTTCCCACTGTAAAATAAAGGGGCACGAGAAAGCACAGTGTTGGAAGTTGCATCCAGAATTATGACCAAAGAAGTTCCAAGATAAAGGAAAACAGAGGGTTGTTGCATCAACTCGACAATATCTAGGATCAGATTCTATAGACGAATCTAAGATCATGGCAATAGGAAGCAAATGTATATCTTCTATCAATTCTAATTATTTAGTTCCATATGCTAAATTGGAAAGTGTTATTGATCAAAAGAAAATAAACAATCTTTTCCATGTCATGGTTATAGTCAAACATACTAAGATAGCTACTTTGTTTGAAAGTGGATCTCAAGTTAACCTAATATCTAAAGCAATTGGTAAGAAGCCAGTGTTGACGATAAAAATCGCAACGAGGATTTTGCCCACAAAGTATTTCTAAAATCCTATTATTTATAAGCTAATGATATATATATAATACTAGTAGGTGGGACCCCCTTGTAGATTGGATGATCAGAGATAGTATTGTTACACATTTTATGTTTTTTTTTTATGATGCTTACAGGGTTCTACATGATTGATGGTGAAATATTGGTTTTATTTACGACATATAGCAGATGGATAATGCGTATTATGTGTTGGCTCTGATTTCTCTAAGCTCTAAATTCCATATTGTATGAATGACTTATATTCATGGTTATTACATTTCTATTAGCACCATGATTTGTTGCATGTTGCACCTGCACAAGACACATGTTAGCTATAACAAGAGATAAAATAAATATGAAAAAATCCAAGGAAGAGGAGCTATCCTATAATATACTATGTCAAAATGGAATTAAAAGGATTGTTGTTAGTCCTTACTAGAAATGTTAGTGGCTATGCAATTATTATTGAGTTATATGGGCGCATGTGATATACGTTATGGTATGTTTTGGCAATGGTTAATATGATATTGGGTGGCGCATTTGGCAAGCAATGTATGCAAGTCTCAAGGTATGGGTTAATGGCATGGATAAATGTTGGCTGGATGGTGTGTACTACGTAATTGAATAAGGAGAGGATGGAAGCGATGTGCATTTACTGCACGTCACTCCATACTTCTCCCACTAGCTGTCACCCTAGCTTGGTTATTTTTCATTTGATTTTCATTATGGTTAAGCTCTGATATTCAGGTGAGGAAGAAATTGTTCGACCAAGCTCACATTTTTAAGGCCATTTGGTTACAGGTATGTTTTTTTCTCCCATCCATGAACTCGCTCTATTTATGAAATAAATATTGGCTCGGTGATGTATTGGTATGTGTTTTTCTTGAGGCTAGCAACTATGTAATCTCATGGTGTTTCTCTGGAATGGTTATTTGTGTGTTAATCATTGCAAATGGAAAATTGGATGTTTGAAGTCATGATTTCATTGAATATTTGGTGTGAAGGAAGCCATGATGGCTCTGTGTTGTCTCTAAGGGTTTTTGTTGGAGGGTTTCATTTCGTCTAGACTTGTTGGTCGTCTCCTCACAATATTTGTAGCCACACCCGATCATATTTGTTGTTATGGGGTTGTTGTGTAATTTTTGAACCACCTTTGGGTCACTGCATCTCATTCTCCGCCTGGTCATGGGCTCATTTTATGTTGTTGGTATATGCACAGTTGGTTATGGTGGTTGTTATTCCAAGAGGCTTTCTTTAGGGTTGGTTACTATTACCTTAGCTCTACATTTATATCATCATTATTCATCTTTGGAGAAAAACCACGAGGGTTATTCCCTATGTGTTCTCAGTGTTGTTTACTAGCCAGTAAGGAACCTTTACTCCTTTGTTCATAGTCTCTCCTATATGAGGTCGAACTGTCACCCTATCATGTGAGCTAAGGTTTATAATGAGTGTGGTTCCACCTTGTTGTCTCAAGGGTTTCTCACCTACTGTCGACAAGGTCGACCTCCAATCTCCCTGTGTTGGTTCCACCGAGCGAACCCTTGGTTATTCAGAGCCCGATTTTGATTAGTTGAACCAGTTACACCCTATTGGATATCTTGTTGACTGTCATGAGTTGGTAGAATAACGTTGACAGTGGTTTTGATTATTTGCTCATCTCCGTTGATCGATTTGATTACACAGTTGCAATCGGAAATGATTATTGGTATATAGTCGATGTATTCTTTTATTGTGACAGTTGATTCGATAGCTCAGCATGGTTTAATTGGTTGATTTGAGAAGTTGTAAATGGGCATATAGTCATTGCCTCCTTTTGTTATAACAATTGGATTGATAGCTCAATATTGTTTTATGTTTTGATTGGAAGTAATTGGATATGTACAGTGACACAAATGCTTCTTTGCATTATGTGTTGGTCTATGTGTTTCCTACAACATAGTATAAGTTGAAGTGATTGTTTTTGTTACTATGTGTTTAAATTGTCCGATCGAGATAATTTCCATTTAAATATTGATAGTTGTGGCTTGGCTGTCTATTTTGTATGATTTATGGATATCATGCATCGAATCGTCTTATTGCACCATCAGAGATGGACACGGTTTTTTAGTAGTATGGTTTCATTGCAATTTAATTGTTAAAATTGGTTAAAAGAATGGAATTGGGCATGTTTTAGAAGAAATTGTGTCGGTGTTTAATTTGAGGAATTAATTTATATATAGTGGTTAAGGTTTTGATGTTGAACATAGTTGAAACAAATGACTATGTTCATTGGAATTTTGTTTTAAATATTAAATGAAAGAAGTGAGAGGAAACTGAATTCTTATACAGGTTGTTTGGAAGGCATATTGATTTTGAGTATGATGACACTGTGTTAATTAAAAGGGTTGAAGATTTAAATGTGGAAAGTGAACAAGTATTAGCACACGGTAATTGTTTAATTGATCACAATAGTTGTTTGGTTGGTGTTGGATTGTTTTCATGAAATACATAATTGTTTTATGGATTACTTAATTGATTTTATGAACAACATTCGCTATTTTCCCTACTATTATTTCATTTTTCACACATTACAATCCCCTCACCTTCCCATATTCATTGTCCACTCCCTGTTCCTAAAATTTAATTACAGTTAAAGGAAACTCTATATTATGACAGTTTAAGATCGTAGGGATGGATTACAGTGACATATTCTTTGGTTTACATTACAGTTGATTGTTTGTTGTCGGTGAGTAGTAATCATGATCTTTTCCCCTCATTTTAACATTTTTCGCTCAATACAACCCCTCACATATCCCAGAACCTTTGTTCACCCCCTGCTCATTGACAACTATTAAACAATTTGTATGGATTGGATTGCATGAGTCTGATATGTTGTTGAGCCAAATTTTATTTCATATTTTAAAAGAGTTATCATGTACGGTTGTTAAAGAAACTATTTCCTATTCAATTATGCATACAGGAATGATATTTTTTAGGAGAGGTAGCCATGGCAGAGTTAACCGAGGGAGAGGTAATTGAAACATGGTCCCTAGAAGGCCAAGTTTCTCTATACACTTTGATGTAGACTTGTAAGAGTTAGGCCAACTATTTCAAGCTGGGTTTTTTAACTGGATTGGGCAAGGAGTGGTCCAACCTAGGCCCAAAAGGCCTCCCTTCCAAGCCCCATAGGTCCCTGGTATCCCCGTGCCTCCTCATGTGTCACTACAACCTGAAGTTCCCGATAATGACGAATGGCAAGAGATTGTCCACCCAACAATCTCCCAACATCGTGGCTGTCATAACTTGTCTTTACCTGCTCCCCTGCCTATCAATCAAATTTTCCAAGGTTCCCCTATCCACTCACTAGTTTAGTCTTTCCATGCAATCAAAATGTTAAAAACCGAGGCCCACCATGCTCTTGACAAAGGAAAAGCCACTACTTCCCCTTCCTCACCCTCAAATGACTCTGATAAACCTGTGTCCTCCAGCATGCATTTGAGAGATGGTTTCTCTCGTGTGATCAATGAGATTAGGCCTAAAGGATCCACACAACCTAAGGAAAATTCAAAGAGATCAAAAGGTAACAACAAAAACAAGGGAAAGATTGCTCTCAGGGTGGAAAATATGGATTTTAAGTTTTTTTATTTTATTAATTGATGATAAATGTTGACTTTTGAAATTTTTTACAACAGACTATTTTTGGATATATGGGTAATAGTTTTTGGTAATAATTTCAATTATCATTGAGATAAATTATCAAATATGAATCTGATGATGGGAGTCACAAGGAAGGATGCTTTGTTTGATAAAATAGTTGTGTTATGACTGTTAAAAGTTAAAGGGAGTCACAGGGGTCCCACCTACTAGTTATTATTTATTTTAAAACTCTTATTATGATTTATTACTTTTCCCCCTTAACTAAAAAGGTTGGTTGAGTTTTAGTTAACTTAACTAAATAAGTAGTTCAACTACTTCAACCAATTCTAATTGCTTAAAGGCAAAAGGAAAGGGAAGAACAGGAGGAGGATAGAAGGAG
>JASDQU010815970.1:11161-34968 GCA_032191745.1 Picea mariana
ATGAAGGTGGTGGACCTTCAGAGCCTTCTTCACCATCCTCATCATCATCTTCCTTTGATGCAAGTGAACATTCTTTTTGTCAATATAATCCCTCTAAGAATTCTTCTCATAAGCATAATTTTCCTTTATTAAAATTGAACGTTAAGTTCGAATTGTCGATCTATGATGGAGAATTGGATGTCGAAAGGTTGGACAATTGGATCAAGCGAATAGAGGTATATTGCAAGGTACAAAAGATCATAGATGACACTGCAAAGATACAATTAGTTTCTCTTTGACTAAGTGGCACAACCTTGATATGGTGGGAGGGTAAGACACAAGTTGATATTGTTCATAAGGGCAAAGTATTATCTTCTTGGGATAAATTTACTAATTCCATAAGAAAACAATTCTATCCACTAGCTTATACACAAACAAACATTATAGAATGGAAAAATCTAAGGCAAGGTAAAGGCCAAAATATTGAAGGATATAAACATGAATTCAAAAAGAAGGCATCATCTTCAGGAATTTCATTGTATACTCGTGAAACTCTTCTAAAGTATATTGGTGGCATGTACTCATATCTTCGACACACTATTTTAATGTTTAACTCTACTAACATTGATAAARTGCYAGTAAAAGMTACACATCTAGAGGCTAGTAAAGGGAAGCATGTGATTGAAGATAAGAAGCCATACAAGTTGGAAATGAAACCAAAAGGAAAATGAAAGAGTAATAATTCAGCTACAATAAAGCAAGTTGAAGGAAGACCTACATGTTCCCACTATAAAATAAAGGGGCACGAGGAAGCACAGTTTTGGAAGTTGCATCCAAAATTATTACCAAAGAAGTTCCAAGATAAAAGAAAGCAAAGGGTTGTTGCATCAACTCGACAGTATCTAGTATTAGATTCTATAGACGAATCTAAGATCATGGCAATAGGAAGAAAATGTATATCTTCTATCAATTCTAATTATTTAGTTCCATATGCTAAATTGGAAAGTGTTATTGATCAAAAGAAAATAAACGATCTTTTCCATGTCAGGGTTATAGTCAAACATATAAAGATAGATACTTTGGTTGACAGTGGATCTCAATTTAACCTAATATCTGAAGCAATTGGTAAGAATCCAGTGTTGACAATAAAAATTGCAACAAGGATTTCGCCCGCAAAGTATTTCTAAAATCCTATTATTTATAAGCTAATGATATATATAATACTAGTAGGTGGGACCCCCTTGTAGATTATATGATCAGAGATAGTATTGTTACACATTTTATGTTTTTTTTCGATGATGCTTACAGGGTTCTACATGATTGATGGTGAAATGTTGGTTTATTTATGACGTATACCAGATGGATAATGCGGATTATGTGTTGGTTCTAATTGCTCTAAGCTCTAAATTCCATATTGTATGAATGGCTTATATTCACAGTTATTACATTTCTATTAGAACCATGATTTGTTACATGTTGCACCTGCACAAGACACATGTTAGCTATAACAAGAGATAAAAGCAATATGAAAAAATCCAAGGAAGAGGAGCTACCCTATACTATACTATGTTATACTATACTATGTGCAAATGGAATTAAAAAGATTATTGTTAGTCCTAACTAGCAATGTTAGTGGCTATGCGATTATTATTGAGTTATATGGGCGCATTTGATATACGTTATGGTATGTTTTGGCAATGGTTAATATGATATCGGGTGGTGCATTTGGCAAGCAATGTATACAAGTCTCGAGGTATGGGTTAATGGCATGGATAAATGTTGGTTGGATGGTGTGTACTACGTAATTGAATGAGGAGAGGATGGAAGCGGTGTGCATTTACTGTATGTCACTCCATACTTCTCCCACTAGTTGTCACCCTAGCTTGGTTATTTTTCATTTGATTTTTGTTGTGGTTAAGCTCTAATATTCAGGTGAGGAAGAAATTGTTTGACCAAGATCACATTTTTAAGGCCATTTGGTTACAGGTATGTTTTTTTCACCCATCCATGAACTCGCTCTATTTATGAAATAAATACTGGCTCGGTGATGTATTGGTCTGTGTTTTTCTTGAGGCCGGAAACTATGTAATCTCCTGGTGTTTCTCTGGAATGGTTCTTTGTGTGTTATTCATTGCAAATGGAAAATTGGATGGTTGAAGTTACGATTTCATTTAATATTCAGTGTGAAGGAAGCCATGATGGATCTCTGTTGTCTCTAAGGGTTTTTGTTGGAGGGTTTCATTCCATCTGGACTTGTTGGTCATCTCCTCACAATATTTGTAACCACACTCGGTCATATTTGTTGTTATGGGGTTGTTGTGTAATTTTTGAACCACCTTTGGGTCACTGCATCTCATTCTCTGCCTGGTCGTGGGCTTGTTTTATGCTATTGGTATATGCACAGTTGGTTATGGTGGTTTTTATGCCAAGAGGATTTCTTTAGGGTTGGCTACTATTACATTAGCTATGCATTTATATCAACATTATTCGGCTTTGGGAAAAAACCACAAGGGTTATGCCCCGTGTGTTCTCAGTGTTGTTTACTGGCCACTAAGGAACCTCTACTCCTTTGTTCATAGTCTCTCCTATCTGAGGTCGAACTGTCACCCTATCATGTGAGCTAAGGTTTATAATGAGTGTGGTTCCACCTTGTTGTCTCAAGGGTTTCTCACCTACTGTCGACAAGGCCGACCTCTAGTCTCCCTGTGTTGGTTCCACTGAGCAAACCCTTGGTTATTCAGAGCCCGATTTTTATTAGTTGAACCAGTTACACCCTGTTGGATATCTTGTTGACTGTCATGAGTTGGTATAATAGCGTTGATAGTGTCTTTGATTATTGGCTCATCTTTGTTGATCGGGTTGATTACACAGTTGTAATCAGAAATGATTATTGGTATATAGTCAATGTATTATTTTATTGTGACAGTTGATTCGATAGCTCAACATGGTTTAATTGGTTGATTTTATAAGTTGTAAATGGGCATATAGTCATTGCCTCCTTTTGTTATAATAGTTGGATTGATAGCTCAATATTGTTTTATGTTTTGATCGGAAGTAATTGGATATGTACAGTGACACAAATGCTTCTTTGTGTTATGCGTTGGTCTGTGTGTTTCCTACAACATGGTATAAGTTGAAGTGATGGTTGTTGTTACTATGTGTTTAAATTGTACGATCGAGATAATTGCAATTTAAAGATTGACAGTTGTGGCTTGGCTGTCAATTGTGTATGATTTATGGATATTGTGCATCAAGTCGTCTTATTGCACCATAAGAGATGGACATGGGTTTTTAGTAGTATGGTTTCATTGCAATTTAATTGTTAAAATTGGTTAAAAGAATGGAATCGGGCATGTTTTATAAGAACTTATGTCTGTGTTGATTTGAGGAATTAATTTATAGACAATGGTTAAGGTTTTGATGTTGAACATAGTTGAAACAAATGACTGTGTTCATTGGATTTTTGTTTTAAATATTAAATGGAAGAAGTGAGAGGAAACTGAATTCTTATACAGGTTGTTTGGAAGGCATAGAGATTTTGAGTATGATGAAACTGTGTTAATTAAAAGGGTTGAAGATTTAAATGTGGACATTGAACAAGTATTGACACACAGTAATTGTTTAATTGATCACAATAGTTGTTTGGTTGGTGTTGGATTGTTTTCATGAAATACATAATTGTTTTATTGATTACTTAATTGATTTTATGAACAATATTCGCTCTTTTCCCTACCATTATTTCATTTTTCACACATTACAATCTCCTCACCTTCCCATATTCATTATCCACTCCCTGTTCCTAAAATTTAATTACAGTTAAAGGAAACTCTGTATTATGACAATTTAAGATCACATGGATGGATTACAGTGGAATATTCTTTGGTTTACATTACATTTGATTGTTTGTTGTCTGTGAGTAGTAATCATGATCTTTTCCCCTCACTTTAACATTTTTCACTCAATATAACCCCTCACATATCCCAGAACCTTTGTACACCCCCTGCTCATTGAAAACTATTAAACAATTTGTATTGATTGGATTGCATGAGTCTGATATGTTGTTGAGCCAAATTTTATTTCATATTTTAAAAGAGTTGTCATGTACGGTTGCTAAAGAAACTATTTCATAATCAATTATTCATACAGGAATGAGATTTTTTAGCAGAGGTAGCCATGGCAGAGTTAACCGAGGGAGAGGTAATTGGAACATAGGCCATGGAAGGCCAAGATTCTCTATACACTTTGATGTAGACTCGTAAGAGTTAGGCCAACTATTTCAAGTTCGGTTTTTTAACTGGATTTGGCAAGGAGTGGTCCAACCTAGGCTCGAAAGGCCTCCCTTCCAAGGCCCGTAGGTCCTTGGTATCCCTGTGCCTCCTCATATGTCACTACAGCCTAAAGTTCCCGAGAACGACGAATGGCAAGAGATTGTCCACCCGACAATCTCCCAACATCGTGGCTAGCATAACTTGTCTTTACCTGCTCCCCTGCCTATCAATCAAATTTTCCAAGCTGCCCCTGTCCACTCACCAGTTCAGTCTTCCCATGTAATCAAAAGGTTAAAAATTGAGGCCCACCATGTTCTTGACAAAGGAAAAGCCACTGCTTCCCCCTCCTCACCCTCAAATGACGCTGATAAATATGTGTCCTCTCGCATGCATTTGAGAGATGATTTCTCTCGTGTGATTAGCAATATTAGGCCTAAAGGCTCCACACAACCTAAGGAAAATTCAGAGAGATCAAAAGGTAACAACAACAACAAGGGAAATATTGCCTCTCAGAGTGGAAAATATGGATTTTAAGTTTTTTATTTTATTAATTGATGATAAAAGTTGACATTTGAAATTTTGTACAACACACTATTTTTGGATATATGGGTAATATTTTTTTAGTAATAATTTCAATTATCATTGAGATAAATTGTCAAATATGAATGTGATGATGGGAGTCACAAGGAGGGATGTTTTGTTTGATTAAATAGTTGTGTTATGACTGTTAAAAGTTAAAGGGAGTCACAAGGGGTCCCACCTACTAGTTATTATTTATTTTAAAACCCTTATTATGATTTATTACTTTTCCCCCTTAACTAAAAAAGTTGGTTGAGTTTTAGTTAACTTAACTAAAGAAGTAGTTCAACTACTTCAACCAATTCTAATTGCTTAAAGGCAAAAGGAAAGGGCAGAATAAGAGGAGGATAGAAGGAGAAGCATACTAAGGTTTTCTCTTTGAGTTTTTGTTGAGATGATTCATTTTTCATTCATTCCTTAATTCATTAGAAGCCTAATTATTTTTTATGATAGCAGGGTACTATTGTAGACAAGATTCAGGGTTGAATTACATCATTCAGACACTTGTTTTTCAAAGGTGTTGAAATATCTTTGATAGTTTATGTAGACTTGTCTGTTTTTGAATTAGATTTCATGACTGACAAAGGCTATTGTGAAAAGTTGAGTGGGCAACAATCTGTGGCAAGCTAATCCAAATTTTAAAGTTCAGTTTTTAATTTTCTATCCGAATTTCTTTTGTATGTTTCATCGAGGATGTCTAAGTTTGACTTTGGTCCAAAACTTCCTCAGGAAATTTTGTAAAGAGAATGATTCTTTGATGAATTGGAATGAAATAAAGGATTGATTTATGTCTAATCTATTTTGATTATTGACTTTGTGTCTTTACTTTTGTCTCTATATTTATTTCAGCATCTGATATGTTCAAAAAATTACATGAATAATATTTTTTTCAAGAAGCTTTTATTTATAAAAAAACAGCCTAAGCACCTGTAAACAATACTCATGAATTAGGATATCAATTTTGATGTCTATAAACATAGGGTGATATTCTCGCCTATCTTGCTTTAGCCAAGTAAGATCTGAAAATGCTTGAGTAATATCATTTCATATCTTTTCCTCGACAACTAGGTTTAAAGATGACACCTCATAAAAATCCATATCCATTAGGTTGGGTGTGTGAATATGCTAAGTTACAAGTGACAAAACAGTGTAAGATAAAATTTGCAATTACAACTAAGTTAGTTGATGAGGTTGAACTAGATGTTGTGCCTCTTGACATTTGTGACATTGTCTTGGGTAGTCCATATCTATTTGAGAGGAAAGTTGTGTTCTACTGTGAAGAGAATAAATATAAAATTTTCAAACATCGGGTTGAATTTATTGTTAGATTAAATAAAAAATAATGTTTCTTTAGTGAGCACGGGGTAAATGAAGAGACTCATGAATGCAAGAAAATATTTTGTTCTCGTGATACTGAAATAGAAAGAAGAAGAGATATGTGATGCTTTGTCAAGTTGTGATCCATATCATAAACAAGAGTTGTTCAAAATCATATCTAACTATGATGAGTTATTTCAGGAACCTACAGTGTTACCTCCTAAGTGTGAGGTTCAACATGAAATCTATTTGCAGTAGGATTCTCATGTTCCTAACATTGGTATGCATATATAATCATTGATAGAGAATGCACAGATAAAGAAGAAAGTTCAGAAATTGCTTGATAAAGGAATTATAAGGCCAAGTTCCTCTCCATGTGGATCTCTTATTATATTAGTTCTGAAGAAATATGGTACATGGAGGATGTGTATTGAATTTCGTGGATTGAACAAGCTTATGATAAATAATCCTTATCCTCTTCCCAGAATTGATGATTTATTGGATCGGTTAAGGAATGTTGTTTATTTGATGAAGTTGGACTTGTGAATTGGATACCATTAGATCAAAATTGTAGAAAGTGACATATGGAAAATTTATTTCAACACAAAGCAAGGGTTGCTTGAATGGTTTGTTATGAGATTTGGTCTATGTAATGCACCTGCAACATTTATGAGGGTAATGGATAATGTTTCCATGCCTTACATAGATTAATTTTTCATTGTCTACATAGATGATATATTGATATTTAGTTGAATATGGGAAGATCATGTAATGCATGTTAAGATAGTCTTCGAACTCTTGAAGAAGGAGAAGTTGTTTATCAAGATGTCTAAATGTGAATTTGGAAAAAATTATCAGGTATATTTGGGTTACATCGTAAGGAATGGTCATCCAAAGATAGATCCTACAAAAGTAGATGTTATTTCAAAAAGGTCCAAGCCAACTACTGCAACCGAAGTAAGGAGCTTCTTGGGAGTAGTATAGTAGTGGAGTAAATTCATTGCTAATTTCTCTTTGATATCATCTCCTATGCATGCATTAACAAGTGTAAAATAGGTCTTTCAATGGGGAGGCAAGAAGCATAAATCCTTCGAGACATTAAAGGAAAAGATAAGTACTACACAAGTTTTGGCTCTTCCAGATATACAATAGCCATTTGAGATTCAAATTGATGCAAGTGTATATGACATGGGAGTAGTCTTGATGAAACGAGGTAAACCTATATGTTATCATTCTAATACTTTTACTTAGGTTGTGATTAACTATCCAACATATGATAAGGAATTCTATGCATTGGTACAAAGTTTGAAGAAATGGAAGTATTACTTAATGGGAAAGGAGACGATAATTCATACAGATCATCAACCATTACAATATTTGCAGTCATAGACCAAGCTACAATAGTCAGGATGTTTTAGGTGGATGGATTTCTTACAATACTTTCATTTGGTAATCAAGTATAAGAAAGGTATTCATAACAAGGTTTTAGATATGTTTTCAAGACCAGTGATCAATGCATCCACAATATTAAGGTATAATCCCTTAGCTCATGAAAGTTATGATGAACAATATGCTAGGGATAATTATTTTAAAGACACATATATGGATTTGATCCATTGAAATAAACAGTTAGATTGTCATTTGCATGACAATTTATTATATCATTTTGGAAAGATTTGTATGCCCAGGGATGAAAGAATAAATGTAATTAGAGAAGCTCACACATCTCTCAATTCTAGACATTTTGGGGTTGGTAAGACAATAACACAGTTGTATACATATTGTTATTGGCCTTGAATGAATGAAAGAATTTCCAAATATATAAAAGGGTGTGTTATGTGTGCCACAAATAAGACCAACAACATAAATTTGGGATTGTATACACCATGTTCAGTACATTCTCAGCCATGGGAAAGTATATCCATGGGTTTTGTAGGGGGTTTATTGATGTCCAGGATAGGTTATGATTATTTATATGTCATTTTGGATAGATTCAATCAAATGTGGATCTTAATGCCATGCAAGAAGCATGTCACAACTGAACAAACAACACATATTTTCTTTACTAATGTATGGTTTAATTTTGGACTACCGACATCTATTATATCATATCAAGACTCTCACGTTTTGGGAAATATTTGGTCTCGTTTATAGGAATTAATGGACACTAAGTTAAAGAAAAGAAAAAAAATTCATCTGCAAACAGATGTAATTATATAGATGCTAAAAATAATGGTGGTACATCTACTTTGAGGATACGACAACAAGCATCCTAAGTTATGATATGAACAATTTCCCTATGTACAACATTCTTATAATCATGACATGTATTCTTCTACTCAAAAACTCCTTTTGAAGTATGTTTGGGGTACTTTCCTAAATCACATGTGGAATTTTATTTTGGAGAATAAAGTAAAGGAGATGGATGGGGTGATACAGATAAATCTAAAAGGTTCATTCAAAGGATCCAACAGGTACATCACGCATTACAGGAACAATTGGAGAATATCCAAGCCAAGTACAAGGCAAGGCATGACAAACATTGGGTTGATCATCAGTTTCAATTCGGTGATCAAGTATGGTTACATATCAACAAGGATAGAATGAAGGGTGAAGGTAAAAATCAAAGACCAATCTGATATGGTCCATTCAAGATCTTGGAAAATATTGGTACTAATTCCTTTGATTTAGATCTACCCTCCTACATGAAAATGTATTCAGTGGTAAATGTTGAGAATTTGAAGCTTTAAGAGCCTCCTATGACTATGGGTGAATATGAAATTATTTAGGTTCTGACAATTGATGATTTTACTCATGTGACGTCCCTAGCCACCCAAGCCGGGAAATGCCACTACCTCAAACCTTCTTTGATACCAATTTGTAGCACCACAGCCTCCTCCTGGGCAATGTCACTTGAAATAAATACAAAACAAAATTGCTCAGTCTGTTCTGATAATCAAACCTGTCCATACCCAGGCATGGACCTGTTGGGCTATGGCAGACATATGTCTTTACGGAACATCATACATATAAACTTAAACAACTAATATGCATTCTACTAATACACAAATTAAATGCGGAAATCACAGTAAAACATACATGCAACAACACATGCAATTCTTATAAATATAAAGACATGTACATAATACACATCATAAACAATTAACATAGATATGGTACTTATCTTTTTATGAAAGTCACCAACTACATGCAAACCTTTGACGAACCTCCCAGCCTTAGACCACGCTGCTTCAAGCTATCAACAATGGGTCACCCTCGAGCTAGGACTAAACTCCACGCAGGGTAAAGGGAATCCTAGGCTAGGCTGAGAGTATGGAAAGCTGCACAATGTAACAGGAAGGATTCCCTCCAATGAGCCTACTTATGCCCACCACTCATAGACTCTCTTTCGCTACATACTTGTCCCACCCCATTAATATGCACCTTCACTATTCCGCAGTCCATCGACTGCTCCACTTCCCTTCCAAGGCTTCAGCAACAGGCCAGATCATGAATTATCAGATCTCTGTAGCTACTGCTAGACTCCCTCCAGGAGAAATCACTTCCCCAACAATCTCTCTCACCTAGAAAGAGTTTCTCATAGGCTTGACAACCTTCTTCTTAAATCAATGGGATTGACAACCCGCCTCTTCAAAACTACAGGCATGACAACCTGCTTCTTCTTTCCAACTCCTACATCAAATGGGTAACCAAAGTAGAAAAATCAGGTATAGGATTTGGTAATGACAACAAGCCACACAAGTCGAGAGAAAAACGTGGGTAGCAACAACAAGATGGATAGGGAGCGATATGGCTCAGGAACTATGCAATAGTGTTTTGCCTCATAGGAAAAATGAGTTAGCTTCATGGGTTTGCAGGTTTCATAGGTTGCAGAGGTCAACAATGGAGGAAATGGTTGGCTGCGTGAGTATGTAAGCACATGGGAAGGATGGAAAAAATGGCGAGTGAACCCACAATGAAAAATTTTCCCACATAAAACTGCACGCACCCAGGTTGACACATGTCTCTCTTGGGAGTTCGTTCCTCTCCATTTCGAGTTTGTTCCTCTCCCCAAAGGAACTTAAGGTAACAGGGGCTATTTCCAAAACCTTAGTATTTTAGGAAAATACATTATAATATTCCCTTGGGGTTAAGCCCTCAATATTAGCCAAAATTTCCTAGCCTCTCAGTGCCATTCCTTTCCCTACCTAGTGAAGCTTAGTCCCCCATAACTCTTTCTTCGTGGTTGGTCTACATGCAACGATGTAATTATATTAATGGTGTGAGTATTTACATATACAAAATGAAGCTCCTTGGCCTTCAACATATAGGCTCTCTGGCCTAATAAACACATAATCCTTCCATCTTATAAACACTTGGCTCACCGGCCTATAAATATAATTACAATTCAGCAGGGGCTCAGCCTTGGGGTATTACAATCTTCTCCCCTTAATTATGCACTATCCTCAGTGCATCTTACTTACATAATTTCAACACGATTTCCAAAATATTCAAAAAGATGTGGGTATTCTGCCCACATATCATCTTCATGCTCCCAAGTTGCATCCTCAAGACCGTACCAGGTCCATTGGACCTTTACAAGCCCTATGGCTCAATTCTAGAGCTGTTTGGTTTTACAGTCCATAATGTGTACTAGATGCACTTGGAAAGCACCTTCTTTCTCCACCTGAATGACATTCCAATCATTAACATGATTAGCATCAAGTATATATTTCTTAAGCATTGATACATTGAATACCTTATGAATAATCATAGATGCAGGTAATGCAAGCATGTAAGCTACTATTCCACTTCTCTCTTATTTCAAACAACCCACAATATCTAGCTTCTAACTTGGAACAGTTTCCCAACTTTAGGGAACTTCTGTTGGCCTTCACCTTCAAGAAAAAATGATCACCCACTTTAAATTCCCTGTGAGTTATGCCCTCGTCAGCATATCATTTCTACTTGTCTTGGGAATCCTTTAAATTCTATTTTATCTTCAACATTTTCTTTTTCATTTCCCTGAGAAACTCTAACCCAACCACTTCTCTATCTGTTGGATTGTCCCAACTTACTGGTGTGTTGCACCTTCTGTCATAAAGTGCCTCAAATGGGCTCATCTTTAGTGATGCTTGGTACACATTATTGTAGGAAAATTCTACCAAGTGTAGATAATCTTCCCATTATATGGTTTGTCCATCACATACGTCACATATCTTCTATCACTTGGTTCACTCTTTCTATTTTCCATCAGTCTCGAGATAATAAGTTGTGCTGAATTTCAGATTTGTTCTGAACCCTTTGAATAATCCCTTCCATAAATTTGAGGTAAAATTTGGGTCTTTGTTAGACACAATTGTCTTGGGTATGCTATGCAAGCATACTAATTCCCTCATATAAATATCAGCAACATTGGTTGCCTTGAGAGTAACCTTCACAGGAATGAAATCAACAACGTTGGTAAGCTTATCCACCACCACCATGATAGAATCATGTTGCTTCCTTGTTCTGGTCAATTTAGTGATGAAATCCATTGTCACCACTTCCCACTTCCACTCAGGAATGGGCAATGGCTGAAGAAACCCAACTAGGTTTCTATGATGAGCCTTGACCTTTTGACACTCCATACATTTAGAAATGTACTCAACAATTTCTTTCTTCATGCCTAGCCAATAGCATTGGCTTTTGGTTGTTGCAACAATTTTATGATATCCGGGGTGTCCAACATAAGGTACATTATGCATCTCTTTCAAAATCATACTCCTCAATTCATGAGAATTGGGTACATAAATTATGTTCCTGCACAAGAGAATTCCATCATTTCTCAATTCATAATCTTCAACCTACTGCTGCATTTTACCTTGTTGCAATTTTGTTATTAACTCCCTGTATTGCAAATCTACTTTTGTAGCCTCAAAAATATTTCCTTTAAGATCATTTTGATACATGCAAATGGTTGTAGCATGTAGTTCATACACTCTCTTGTTGAGTGCATCGACCACTTTGTTTTCTTTTCCTTTGATATGCTTGATATCAAAGTCATACTCACAAAGGAATTCCAACCATCTGCTATGCCTAGCATTCAAAGTTGGTTGATGAAACAAATATTTCATACCATTATGGTATGTCCTCAACTCAAAACTCTTTCCCATGAGGTAGTGCCTCCACTTCTTCAAGGCGTGTACTATTGCTTCCAACTCCAAATCATGAGTGGCGTAGATCCTTTCATGCTCTTTCAATTTTATGGATTCAAAAAATACCACAAATCCATTCTTACTAAGGACTCCACCAAGTCCTTCTTTGCATGCATCTGTGCAAACCATGAAATATTCATTCAGATCTGCAATCCTCAGAATTGGAGCACTGGTTAACAACTTCTTCAATTGCTGGAAGCTCTTTTCACATTTTGTTGTCCATTGAAACTTCACTCCCTTCCTTTACAAGGAAGTAATTGGGTGAGAAATCCTTGAAAACCATGCAATGGATCTTATGTAGTATCCATCTAGACCCATGAAGGATCTAACTTCTATCACATTCTTAGTTTTTTTCCTCCCTTTAATAGCTTCAATATTTCCAAGGTCCACTGCTATCTCTTCTTCAGAGATGATATGCCCCAAATAGTGAATTCGATTCTTATAAAATGAGCACTTGCTCAATTTGGCATACAACTGGTGCTCTCTTAACACTTGTAACACCATCCTATAATGATGCTCATGCTCTTCATATGACTTGGAATATACAAGGATGTCATCGAAAAAGACAATGACAAACTTGGATAATTATTCCCGAAAAACACCATTCATCAAGCACATGAAAACAACTGGCGCATTTGATAACCCAAATGGCATCACTGTGAACTTGTAATGACCATAACCTTGTCCTGAAAGCGGTCTTGTTGATGTATTCATCTCTGATCCTTACTTGATGATATCCTGACCTGAGATCAATATTTTAAAATATCCTTGTATCATTTTACTGATCAAAGAGATCATCAATACTTGGAAAAGGATAATTGTGTTGGACATATTGTCATTGATATGTTGTCATTGATGTCAAAAATTGATGTCATTGTGATGTGATGATAAGTTGTTATGATGAATTGTTATTGATAACAATAGTATAACAGTTAGTAGATAATGAAAATGTCAAACAAAGTGTAGAGAATGAAAATGTCAAACAATATGCAAAGATTCATTCTCATAAGCAAGGACATTAATCAAAGCTCATAAGGAAGAGCACATTGAAGAAATTCCATCAGGATCGAAATCAGCACGGTAAAACTCCAAAGGATTCAAGGAATAATCATGTTCATTGAGATAGTTTTTAGGAGTAATTGCGCAGAAGACATAACGCAAGGTGCAGAGGAATCTACCGAAAATCTCAGGAGAGGCAGCGTATTAGATTGCACAATATCAGAGCATGCAAATATCCTTGGTTTAGTGGGAATCCAAGTATAAACCCAAAACCTCAGAAGAGATGACGCACAAGAGGCTCAGAATAAATGACACATAAAAGTCGTCTGATCTGGGAAATATTTTGGGACAAACCAGGACCGTCAGATCTGGGAGTTACAAAAGAAGGACCATTGGAGGACTGGTCAACGATTAGATCAAGTCATGACCATTGGATATAGAAGCACCAAATCAAGGGCAGGGATTGATTGTGGAGTGCGAAGGGAGTATTAAGAAACGTGTTAATTCCAATCCTGTAATTATTCTAGATCGTCAATCATCACCTGCCAATAGATCTACAGTTGGCATCAGTTCCACTACCAATGAGCAATTTCCATTGCGGAAATCGATGATAGTTTTAAACGTCTTGCTATTTGGGACCCCACAATCATCCCTGATCATTGATCTACTCAAGTATCATTCTCGGTCATTGGATCAAGTTGAGTGGAAGGACAAGGTAAGCCATAAACAAGGACCATTAGATATGGAGAATACATGATGACCATTAGATCCAGGAGGAGGACATGTGCCACATCAAAAGATCCACATCAACAAGACCACGTCAGCAAGGACATGTGGCACAATCAGATAATGACAAGTGTCAAGATGAAATTGGAATTTCAGGTACATGTACGTCACAAATCTAAGTGACACGTGGCAACCACTCGGCCAGTGACAAGTCAATAGTTATGTCAGCAAGTTACATCACTTCGGGAGTATGTACTTTGGGGGAAACCAATTTCTAACACCAATAACTGCCCGAAGCATCGAAGGTTGAAGTTAACACTAACCATTGATCTAATTCGAGAGTGTTATCGACTGTTGATCAAGTATAGTGGAAGGATATAATAAGCATAAACCATGAAGTGACGCTAACAGTTGATATACTTCATAGAGCATTCTCAACCATTAAATATTATGGACACGCATCTTTGATCCGAGAGGTTTAATTATTGCAAAGATTGGAAATCACCGAATGCCGAAGTTTCGAAGTGAATGAGAACCGTTGATCGTGCAAATAAAATATTGGCCGTTCGATCTACTTCCGTGAAATTTGTTTTGGGAGATTTGAAAGATTACAGAGGCTGGAAGTCACAAAGGATGAAGTCCCAAAGTAAAGACAGTTGTCCATCTCATTGTGCAATTAAAATGTGATTGTCGATCTCGACAATTGATCAAGCACTTATAGCCTAGCGCATGGTCACCACTTGCGGTCGTATGGAATAAAGAAATAAAGGTAAAAGAAGAGGAATCACTTGAATTAACAATCCTGTGGTTATACGCCTATGGTCATATGAAAATGGTTTGAAGGAAGTGCCTCATGCATAATTCATCTCTGTAATTCGACATAGGATTAACACCATAATAATACAGTGAATAGGTGAAAATATCGAATATGATATGTTGCGAATTGAGGACACAACAAAATCATGAGAATGATATAATGAGTCGATCCATGTCTGTGATCAACTCATGAAGATAAAAGAACTGACACATAGTCATGATTAAGAGACTTAAATGATGAGCATTATGAATAAAGAATAAAAGGAAAAATGATATTATTTAAAGTTTAAATTTATCATTTAAATGAAAAGGTACAATGGTTCAATATCAAAAGATGTAATGATTCAAATTCACACCAGCTGGAAGACTATATAAACAAGAAAGAATGGTGAGAATAAAGTGTAGTTGAATTTTTTGAAGTATACATATTTATATATAATGGATTGAATGAAGGTTTATTCTATCAGGTTGGTGCTTTTTTACAAGTTGGGTCTTGTATGAGGATTGGATTCCTCACATCTCAATTGGATTTGAGATCAACAAGTTGGGACTTGTTATGAGGATTGGATTCCTCATTTCTTAGTTGGATCTTAGAACTACAAGCTGGGTCTTGTAACAGAGAGTTGGGTCTCTCATAGTTTATTGAAGTTGAATATATTCAAAGATTGATCTTATGTATTCATTCAAGTTAAATAAATAAATAAAATGTTTATTCTTTTATATATTGGTTGAGAAAATGAAATAAATATATGTTGTTCAGTTAATTTATGAAAAGTGAAAAATTGTCCAAAGTTTTTTGACACTGATTCACCCCCTCCACCCCCCTCTTAGTGTCAAGTGTCCATTTAAACAATTGGTATCAGAGCAAGTGCCTTCAACACATTTTAAACAATGGAAGGTAGATTCATAAGAAATGGGTGGACAAATTGTTATCTCCATAAATAAAGCTTCCTTATTTGATGAAACAGATTATCCATCATGGAGGGAAAATATGAAAAGATATCTAAAGTCGAGGACTTGGATTTTTGGATTTGATAGTAGGTAATCCCTAGCACTTAACTACTTCAAAGAGAAAAACCAAAACTGCAAAGGAGGTAAGGAGAAACAATTTAGTAGCCTTAAAAGAAATCCATGATGGATTGTCAGATGAAGTCAAAGAAAATATGAGACACTACAAATCTGCTAAATAATTATGGCTCCAACTGGAAAATTGTTATGAGAATGAAGCACAAGAAGAAGAGAAATTCTATCAAAGTAAGGAACAAGACTTAGATAAAGAGGATTCATGTCAGAATAAAGAACAAAACTCAGAAGAAGAGAATTCTTATCAAGATAAGGAACAAGGCAAAGAAAAGGAAAATTGCAATCATATTGAAGAACATAATACATTGAAAGACACCTCTAATCACAATGAAATTAAGGATTTAATTTAATCCTCATTCAACAATGAGGAATACAACCTCATCAAGGAATTGAGGCATACCTCAGTAATCACTAAAGAAAAATTACATAATCTTAAGACTAATGTTACAATTGCAATAGATGAGATTCATATGGAACCAAGAAATTATATGCATATTAAAGTTCCTGTGGATGTTCTTGACCATCTTGAATATATAGTTATGTACACTTTTGAATATTTGGATAAAATTCAACAATTATATCAATCTAACCATGAAGAGCATGAGCAAAATATTCATTTAGAAAACAAAGAAGAAGAGATCAAAAGATTAAAAACCGAAGTTACTAATCTAACATAAGAGATGGAATAATTAAAGACACATGACAATAAAAGAAAAAAAGTACTAAAAGAGTCAGAAGAATTAGTTAACAGTATAAACACTCAACTTGAGGAAATTAAAGAAAGTGAAGAAGACCTAAAGATCCAGTTAACAAGGAAATAATATTCTTACCACATGTTGGAACTGGAAATCATCAATTTCAAAAAGATAAATGAAAGTATTAATGCAGATCTAATGACTCAAATTGAAGAAGATAAGAAAAAGGAAGAAGCCCAGAAGATCCAAATAACTAAAAAGGAAAAATCATGCCAAATGTTTGAATTAGAAGCCATCAACCTCAAAAGGATTCAGCTAAAATATGAGGAAAAAATCAAAATATTGAAAACTAAAGTTTTTGATCTAACAAAAGATATGGAAGAATTGAAGACATATGACAAAACTATTAAATGCAAAGAAGTCTAGGATGAGACATAAGAGATAGTCATCAATCTAAAGATTCAACTTGAACATGCTAAAGAAGTGGAAGAAGCCCTGAAGATTCAGTTGAATAAAAAGGAATAATTATGTCCAATATTGAAGTTAGAAATAGTCAATATCAAAACGATGAATGAAAAGACAAATAAGATTGTCAATTTCCATAATAGATCAGCTATCCTAGATAAGGTTTGGAAGATCCAAATATTAGTTGATGAAAAAACTGGTCTTGGATACAATAAGAAATAAGACAATGACAAATGGATATTTCAACCCTATGAACTCTTCGGTCCCACAACCATCACAAAAAAAGTCCAAAAAATAGAAGAATAAGTTATTACAAACAATCATGGCTTTTTCCGGAAAAACCCTGAAAAACTGTTGAATTTAAAATGCTCATAACTTCACTTCCTGGACTCCGTTTTGGCTGATAGTTTTTTTGAAATTGGGTGAAATTGTGAGAGGAACTCAATCTATAATTTTTTTGAGCAAATTCGGCCTCAAACTGCTACGGAAATAAAAACAAATTGCATCGTCGTCCACAGAAAAAACCCTGAAAATTGCAGATTTTAAAACTTCAATATCTTGACTTCCCGAAATCCGTTTCAGACGATTTTTTTTTTCAAATTGGATGTTTTTCTAAGAGTAACTGAGATATAAAACTTTTTTTTGCAAATTTTTTACAAAAATATACCTAAAATGTATAGAATGTCGCAGCCCTCTTTTTTCTTCTCCGAAAAAAAAAAATCTGCAAAAATAAAAATATTTGCCCACAATGTCTGCCAAGGAAAGTGCTCTGATACCAATTTTTAAGTTCCTGAATATATCTTCAAATATAATTCAATAATAACAATAATAAAACATAAACCATTCACCATAACATGAACACAAGAAATAGAGAAAACCCTTGAGGTAGGGTAACACCATATATTAATCCTTATGGAAGGATAAAACTCCTCAAGCAATCCGTGCTTGTACAATCACAATATTCTTCACTATGTTTCATTACATTTCTTACACTTCTTTATATAGCTCTCCCTATCTCCTAGGAACCTTCTAGATATCCTTCTCACATTCATTACATCCAATTACCATAGTGGTCCTTTATTAATATAGTGGACCTAGTCCACCTTACATTGAATGACCACATTCTCATATATTAAATGAATTCCACTAATAACACATAACTACATTCCCATTGGGTACCTCCCTAGGTACCCCATATTACCTCCCTAGGTCTACTACGTTTCATCCCCCTTCACATGTTTCATCCTTGAAACATGAGAAGAAACCATACAATATGACCGGCTAAGCAATGTAGCCAACTGGTACCAAGTACGACCATCCATCCATCCCAATGGAAGTTAAACATGATGTCTATATGCTACCTTGACACCCTGNATCATGTAGGGGTTTCCATGGGATTGTTTTTGTAGCTTGAGCTCTTCCCGTAGTGTCGGTAGTCCTCCATGCACCTCTTGATTAGTTTCCTGTCTGGTGCCCTGCTAGTGCATAAATGTGTTGATGCACACGCCCTTGCCTTGATGACTTTTGTGTCTCTATATGATGTGGGTGGAAATATATAACAACTGTAGGAATTTGTTCTTTTTTCTTCAAATCTGCAACACTTTGTGCCTTTGAGTCAATGACGTCCTTAACTTCCTGATTATGTCCTTGTAGTTTTGTTTCATCTCCTTTTGTAGACTTTGCCTCTGATTCAACTTCAGACTCGGTAATAAGTTCTTTACTAGCTTCCATGGGCCCATCTTTCTTACCAAGAGACACATCCTGCAATGTGATTTTATTTTTCTTGTACCACAACTTCAAAAACTTGTTTTTCACATTAATATTAGTGGTACCCATTGATTCTATCCAAGGATATCCCAAAACAATATCAACTTCATCCATATCCATAGCATAAAAATCTGAATGCAACACATATTTATCCAAGGTAATCTTCAAATCTTTAAAAATTTGAACATTTTCATCCTCAACCTGTGTTCTTTGAATATTCTTTACTAAAACTTGCAATCTATTAACCAACTGAACATTGATAAAATTATGAATGCAACTAGGGTTAATAGAAACAATGATATTTTCTTTATGAATACAACCATGAACCTAAAATATAGATTTGTCACATGAAAATAAACTCTTGGTTCTTTCTGTATCCTTATTTTTTCCATGAGACCACTTTTCTAACAATATTTTTTCAAATTCTCCATTGGAGAGTGTCATCATCTCCTTATAATCAAGCGATTTCCACCAAATGACAGCTTCACCTTGCAATTTGAGATCTACATAATGGGGCCAATTCTCTTCTCATGCCGACTTTCTTTCTTTAATGAATGTTTCAATACCAGGGCCATCACATTTTCCTGTAAAATACATCTTGCTATGAAAAACCCCAAAAAATAGAACAATAAGTTACGACAGAAAATCATGGTTTTTTTCTGAAAAAACCCTGAAAAATTGTTGAATTTAAAATGCTCATAACTTTACTTCCCAAACTCCATTTCAGCTGTTTTTTTTTTAAATTGGGTATTTTTCCGAGAGGAATTAAAATACCCAATTTTTTTTTCCAAATTAATCTCGTAAAGATTCATATAAGAACCTGAAGTGCGCCACCCTCTTTTTCTTCCCTAGAAACATTTTTGCAAAAAAAGAAAAAAAATGCTTCACTTCTTTGACCAAGGAAAGTGCTATGATACCAATTGTTAAAACCAAAGATTGAATACAAAAACACCACAAAAGATATACAAGAACAATATGCAAAATCTCCTTTAATACTATCAAACCCTTGAGGTAGGGAAACACCATACAATGGATCCTATTATGGAGGGGATCCTCTCCTATTCACTTGCCTCTTCGAGGGGGCATCCTCCTATTGAGCTACATCTCCAAATACAATATTTATCTTCATCTCCCATTACATTGTTTGAACCTCATTATATAGTGCTACCATCACCTAAGAACATTCTAGAGGAGGAATCTTCTAGAAGTAGAACCTTCTAAGAAGTCTTCTTACAATTATATCTAATTACCCATTTATTATATCTAACTACCATAGTGAGCCTTATTTAATAATATAGTGGACCTAGTCCACATTACATTGAATGGCCTCCACTATTAACACTATGGTCCCTTTGGGCCTCCCCACTACCTCTCTAGCTACCTTACAACCCTCGACCAAGTTTTGAGAGAACCTTTGTCATTTTTTACCATTTTTTGGGACTTCGATAGGTTGGTCGAAGACGGAGCGCTTAGGCAAAGCAGAGATCGCGGGATATCACCCGTTTTGCAAGATTTTTGTGTTTTAGGGTTTATGTAACGGGTATGGGATGTTGGCCCATGGGTCTTACCCATGTTTAGGCCCTTTTTGTAATGTATAAATAAGTAGCTAAGTAATGTAAGATGGGATATGAAGTGTGTCTTAGTGCATGAATAACTAGCTTTGTGTGCGAACTTGTTCAGGCTTGCAGAGCTAAGTGCAAGCATTGTTGTGAGTGCTTGGTGCAAACAGACTGTGTAAGGATTTTGTGCTTTGATCTAACTAGGGGAAGGAGGATCTGGCGAGGTGCGCGCGAATCTCTTGTCCTTTGCGGAGTTGGATCTGTGGCTTGGTGCATGTAAGAAGATTGGAAGAGACTAATAAAGAATAAGAAGAGTTGGTGGATGTAGCCCCACACTGGGGTGAACCGCGTATATCCTATGTTACTGTGCTTTGTGCAATGTTATGTATGTTGTCTATGTGTTTATTTTCTTAATATTTATACATGATAGGTAGATCCATAGATGCTTAGTGCTTAGTATATGAATGAATGTTAGATCTTCTTTGATGCTAGGTGTTGAATGATTAGGTGTGATTAGATCTTGATTAATACTATGTTGATCTATAATAAGGGTTTAAACTGCAATGTGAATAAGGGTTAAATACTAATTAATGTTATTGGATAAGTGCTCTGTTAAGTATTGTGATCACAAATCTGTGTCCTGGCTAGGTTGTAGACAATTGAGTCCTACAATCCCCCTTCCTCTACCTCGAGCAAGACTTCATCTACTTCGCAGGTGTTGCCGAAAGGGTCGGTAGTTAGGTTTTTGTTGGTGCGATGTTGAAGTGTTGAACCCTACGTCTTCCCCTATGCCAACAAATGATTTTGTTGTCAGGAACTAAAACTGTGATTGTTGGGAACTGAAGAAAAGAGAAGAGTTTTGTGCATAGATCTGTTGTTGTAGTGCATAGTAATCTACTTGATGTGCGAAGCTCTATGCTAAGAAAGGAACCTGATCTGAAGAAAATAGGTAATATATTAAAGCTCTGTGCTCTGGTAAAGGTAAGATAAGTGGAAATGTTTACTTCGAAAGTATGAATCTAGGTATGTTTGATAGATTTTGTCCTAGTTTGAAAACTAGGGCACAACTAGAAGAGAGAAGATTTGATCTGAATAAATTTGATAGATATAGTGAAAGATATGTTATCCCTATGCATAGAAATAATTTTTGGACTAATAAGTGGATGTAGGAACCTAGAAAGATTTTTTGCAGATTGCAGGTCCAACACTTTGATCCTAGTGCACAGTACAAGAAAGGTTGGGGATCATTTAAGAGAAAGAGAGGATTGAAACTATGTTATAATTGTAGAACACCGAGACATATTGCTAAGGAATGCCCTGGTATAGGCCCTACTTGTCTTTTTTATAAAGCTGTTGGTCATGAGGTTTTGGATTTCCCTAGAACGATTGCTAGAGTTGAAAATATGAATTTGAGACAAGAAAACCATGAAGAAGGTCAAGAAAACAAGGATATGCTAGAGACCCAGAAAGAATAAGAGATTATGTTATTACAGCTAAAAGAAACATTGAATGATCATAGAGACATTAGTTTACCAGATATATTAAAAGAAAAGCAGTCTATAGAAAAAAAAATAGGAGACTTCAACATAGACTGTGTTCTGGATGAGGAAACATAAGCGAATATTATGCGAGAAAGTACTTGGGAAATTTTGGGAAATCCTGCTATGGTTCCTTCATTGGGAGGGATAGGCTTGTTTAAAGGAAAGATGATAACCCTATGTGGAAGACTTACTCATGTATCTATAATTTCCCATGGAGCATCGACTGAAGAAGAATTTGAGGACATTAAGTTTGTTGAGAACAACTCCCCTTTTGTACTTTTGTTAGGAAAGACCTGGATTGAGAAAGATCGGGTCCGAAAGAAAGAAGAAGAGGAAGCCACAGAACAAAAAAAGCAAGAATTAAGGGACTTCATAACCAGAAAAATAGTGAGACTAATACAAGAACAGGAGGACAAGTCGAAGTAGCAAAAGGCTATCAAAGTTGAAAGAACACAAGAAGGATCAAAGAACCTGTCCATGCAGGAGAGAAGAGAACCTACCCCAAAAGAAATAAGAGAAGAGGTATTACACTCAAACCCTATTAAAGACCCTCAACAGCTCAAAGTTCTTACGATAAGAGAAAATAAGAATGGAAATGGAAAGAGGAACCCAAAGACTTAGGTCACAGGAAAGAAGGCAAGAATCCTAAGTAAGAAAAAAGCAAAGATAGAAAAATTGCAGGAGGTTCCAGAGAGGACTTCGCAGAAGGAAGGCTTGCAGAAATTGAACCTCATCAGAATAGTAGAACAACGCATAATGTAACTTCACCACGACGAAGCTATATGACCATTGGAGGTATCCCGACCATTATAATGATGCTCTAGAACAGCCAGAAATGCAGTTATTACCGGAAAATATCGCCATTGGACCATTGAGACCGTGCCATAATGGATAGAATCGTATTGATTGAGGCATTTTGATCTGTTGGAGGAATTCATTGCGATATTGTTTATTTAATTTGTCGAATGTCACACTGGGACCACTTTTGCAACCTGAGATATTCGAGCCCACATAGAATTGATTGCATATCGCGATGTGTTGTCTAGACTTTGCCATCCATCTGATTGCCTTGTCTATCCATTCATCTACCTGAGTTATTTGATTACGAGTGTGCATGTCCGACGACCTTAGCGCAGTAGATAAATTGGTAGAAGAACTCTTAATCAATATTATGGCCGAGAAGGTCATGTTCGTAGGAGTACAGGCCTCGTCGATGGGAGGATTGCAAGGATCCCCCTTGACTCCATGATGGTCTATCCAAACTGCGACAGAGAAAAGAAGAAAGCACCGCGATGATCTGGCGAACGCGAAGTAGATCCCATCGGTCTTTCCCGACTACATCTTTCCCTTGGCTGGCGCGGTTAGTCATGACAATGTCCCACGTGATTTCGAGTATACACTCATCATTGCATACCTCCCGAAGGGGATACACGTAGTTGGATTGTAGTTGGGACTGATCCCAGCTCTCAAGATAAGTGATTACAAATTGGGAGACTGAAATAATTACGCGATGATCGCATTGCATAGGTACCTAACAAAGGTGACTGGGAAGAATCCCAACATAGTTCCCCAGCCATGGATCAAGGAGATCGTGAGGTCCATGATCCTGAACGTCATGAAGATCCCCCACTTCGAAAAACATCAGGAGGTTAATGCATGTGTTAAACTCCTCCTGTCATCCTACCATGGAGGATATCTCTAGTTAGATAGGTGCATGATTGTGGATCTGGTGCTGATGTTGATTAAGGTTGGTTGTCATTGATGTCAACCCTTGAAGAAATCCCTGTAGCACAAAGGTTTGGGTAATGGACCCAAT
>JASDQU010815970.1:41176-59379 GCA_032191745.1 Picea mariana
CATTAATATCCACAGTGCCAACACTCATGGACACCCACATTTTATTTTCTCTAACACCTATACCTTGTGAGTAAAAATGTTGGAAGGTCCTCCTTCCTCAATGAGGAATCCATTGTTTGTCTTTTATGCAAATATGCATTTCCTGGAAGTAATTCCAAGCAACGTTGTATCTATGAGCACTTTTATTTCCAATCGTTCCTTGATTGGTCCATGTGTTCATGACATATCAGTTCATGAATTCTTATGAAGGTTACAATCAAGTTTTTTAGTACCAGAGGTTCATACCTGCATTATTCAAGTCATCCTCCCCGAATCATACCCTACTCGGGTATCCAAGGCATACAACTGCCCTTTCAATTTTCAGGTATAACATGCAAATAATAAAATAATTTCGGAAGGGGTTCTTACAAAATTCCTTCATACCCTATGCCACACAGGAAAGAATATCTTTATACCGGTTCTTGGCTACTAGCACCCTCTCTCTATTTTCTACCCTATCAGTAGTGCTTTAGCGGGATTTTTCAAAGTCCTGTCAACAACCTTTCGATTGGAGTCTTTCCATGGTCACCCTCTACTTGAGGTTGTTCATTGTTGGAAATTGTCTTTATCAATAGTTCCAATACTACTCCTTTCTACACATGACATACACCATAGGCACATTAATCATCATGTAATAAAAATGCAATTATCATAGAATTTAATTAGTAAAACATTTTCAGGCACATCTAGCATTTCTGCATGCACTTCATCATATTATCTTTAATTTTTTTCATGAGTGTAACATAAGAGTTCTCAATCATTTTTACAACATTACAACCATCATTACTATGGTGTCAAAGTATTTTCGTTCATCAATGTACTGGCTTTCTCATCCCATAGAAGCGTGATGCACAGTTAAGGAAAGAATTGAGGGCTCTCCCCTTCTTCCAATTCTTTCTACATCGCCTAAGGATTTTCAGTCAAGTAAAGCTACCTCTAAGGTCTTGTTTCCTTTTCTTAATCATAGCTTCAACCAAGCCGTATCAAATAAACATCCCCATTTATCCATTCAATCATACCCAGGGGTTTACTGGCCTCTTACTAACCATACTGATTTCCACAACTGCTCTTTTCTGAGCAGCCCTGGGTTAGGCTCATCTTAACTCTTAGGATACTACAAAATGCTTTAATAGCAACTATCTGCTCATAATGAATGAGGAACATGTGCATCGCACTTCCATTAGGTTATTAGAATGGTCAATATTCGGTTATTAGTCTTCTATTACTTACATGATTCTTCCAAAAATGTAATCCAAGATTCTTATACATGGACAGGCCTTGTAGCCCATTGTCCAATCCTTCAACAATTATTAGGGTTGTGACTCTATTCTTCTGACAGAGACCTTATACAGTTCCTCCACCGGGAATTCCTTTAGCATGCAACTTCCTCGTTGCAGATCCATCACAACTGTGATGGCCTCAACCTTGAGTTAGCCTTTTTGTGGTCTACCAAATATTCCCCTTAAGGAATATAAACATGCATCTTTGTTAATTTACATCTATGATGTTCTTAACCACTTTCACAATCATAATCCTGCATGTAGCTATCATAGGTATACTTCATAGCCTACATACATTTCTATTTTTAAAATCAGTCAACTCAGGATTGGTCACCATCCTTCTCATGTGATCTGCAAAGGCATAAACATTTGCCTCTTATCATGACAACAAAGAATCCTTGCTCGTTTACTCTTTCATTTAATTGTACTAGATTTTCCTGGGGATATGGAGTACATTCCCTTTAAGCTATCCTTCAAGACGAATCCTTCAAAACTCTTCAGAACGGAGTCAACCATGCATCCATGGTATTCATTCAATTTTGGCAAGTGTAATTCTTGCCTCACGTTTCACTCATCAGGGCCATCATGTTGGGCCTTTAGTATACTTATACTCTTACATCATACATGTGAATTACTTGCACATTCTATATATCATTCATACCTCACTGGTATGAGTATCAGGCTTCTTAATAGGAAGCTCCTCAGTGCATTAAACTCATGCACTATTCATCATACTGGCTTACACCCTCTCCTCACATGACCACCGGTGGTGACCACGATCCGAATTTAAAAGGTGCTTCGCATTTCGCAATTTCAGAATTCCCGTTGCTAGGAATTTTGTTTCCTTGATTCCCAAAATCTGAAAACCCGAAAGACCAAGGCTAAGGTTTTATCATCTCCTTCATCTACAAGACCCTTCGCTCGAAATATGGGGTCAATTCTTAGACACACGTCAGGATCCTGTATTTCGGCGAATCCATGGACAACGCTCCACCATTTCCCCAACTTCTATTCTATGCGGGCCCGACAAGTCTAGATCCCACGGTCCAGATCTCTTTGGCAATCATCGATCCTGATTAACTCAGTGATTTACCTGGCGCGACTTTGGGAAGTCTACGCTTCCATTTTCCCTATAGACGAAACCTCGAAGCTCTAGATCAACGACTCTCATTGATTCCAATCTAATGGATATTATTCCTCCTGATCTTATGGGTGATGAGATCTTATCAGCCTTATCTTCCTTGCTAATTAATGAGGTCTAACAGTCACCAACGGCTCTCCAACCGACGGTTGTGATTATGTCGCGATTTCACATTTCACGACTTCAGAACTTCTATTATGGAGAACCTTCAATCCTTCGATCTCCAGAATTGTGAAATTTTCTCTGGATGATCAATGGTCCAATTCGCTCCTTGATCAATGGCTATGATCGTTTCGCAAATTTCTCATTGCTTCTCCCAAGCCTTTTGTTCTTGCGAAATTCCTCTATCTCCTCGCAACTAACCAGTGTGCTATTTCCTGAGATCGAACAACTCGAAACATTTCGGTTCTTTCTGAATGGATCTTGACTCTAGATCCCATCCAATCTTCAAAATTTTTTTCTAAAGGATTTCTCCTGCTATATCTTCTGAGATTTTTTTAAGTTACTTACAGGACTAATCTCATAGTCCCAACTCATACAGGTGTTACCCTCTCTTTATGGAAACAACCAACAAGGGTCACTCTTGGGAATTATCAATAGTCCCAAAGGACTCCTCAAACAGGTTATCCTCACTGTTGATTCTAACCATTATAGGTTAGGTAAATCTGACCCAACATAATTTCTCTAGTCCTTTCAATCATGAGGAATTATATGCTCAGGGTTCAGTCTCTTGATAATACAGTGGTCATAACTTTCTAAGGATCCTACCAGTCCTTACCAGATTTTCCAAATCATGAAGGGGTTCTTCCTTTGGGTATTAATCCTTACCTAACCAGCCATCTTAATTGCAAGAGACTCTACCTTCTTTAGTAGGTAGCCATCATTACACTAAAACAGAACAACTCAATTCATGTCCCTTGTCTGGCTCGTGCATCTTCATAGCACAATTTATTCCACCTCTATTATTTGCACTCAGATATTATCAGTAATAATGATTAGTTCATCCCTACTCCTATGAGAGTAGTTACCATTTTAACAGAGGGGTTCTAGAAACTTCTAGATTACAGTCTAATTCTTCAATCCATCTCCTTAGAGAGAAAACGCAGATAACAATATCTTCTAACGCAGCTTGTACCTGAGCCTAAGCAGGCCAAGTGTTGTAACCATGCTCTGATACCACTTTGTCACATACCCACTACCAAATCAAAATTTTTCATTGATTTCTGCAGACTTAGAGCCCCAAAATATTTATGGAGGCCTAGCATAAGCTAGCTCTTTCTCTATTGGCTCCCATGTGATCGTGGGTCATGAACACAGGTCGAATAATCATGGCGCCTCTTGGTATTTCACGACTCGACGCCACAGAAATGTCTAATCATTTGACTCTACAACCACCGAACCCCGATAGGGATAGTGAATGGCCAATGGGGACAGATCCCAGTAGGGCTATAGAACCGCTAATCAGAACGGGCCTCGTCGTGTGGTTAAGTGGAGTAAAGCTGGTAGAGAGGGAAACATGACATGATATTCGACATGACAGGAGGGGGGCCCACTTTACACACCATACCATTCCGGACCCCCCCCATTAATGGAAGAATGGAAAGGGGGGTCTGGAATTCAATAGAGTGTCGTTGATCATGGTGAAATAATCTTGACCATTTTAGATTTGTGCGTCTGATTCTAGACCCCCCCCCATTAATGGTAGAATGGAAAAGGGGGTCTAGAATGAAGCCTCAGTCGTAGATCTGGGTGGGTGGACTTTGGCCATCCAGATCTGCTCGCCACTTACCCTAAGGTGCATTCACGCCCCAGCTTAAAGTTTTCATCTCTTCTCCACATCTGACGGTCATTATAGACCCTGAGATCCCCCGAAGGAATCTCGTCCATTTGTCGGGATTTAACCACATGCTAACATCTCCATATTATAGGTCAGGATTTATCAAGGTGAGAGCCTGACCTCTCGTCAACGAAACTCCCAAATCCCTGATCCCCGATTTCTCGATACGGGTAATCTTTCGACACATAGCCTCCTTAAATAGGACGGTCCAGATCTGTCCCAGGTTTTCCACCATGGAAACTCCCGATCTCTAGTCACCAGGACTCCCGATTTCTCGACTCCTGATTTCCAGAAATGGGTAATCTCTTGACACGTGGACTCCGTTATTTGGATTGTCCAGATCTATCCTTGTGTTTCCACAATGGAAAGTCCCAATCTCTCGTCACCAGGACTCCCAATTTATCGATTCCCGGTTTCCCAGAATGGGTAATCTCTTGACATGTGGCCTCCATTATTCGAACGGTCCAGATCTATCCCAGGGTTTCGACAATGCAAAGTATTGATCTCTCATCACCAAGACTCCCTATTTCTCGGTTCCTGGTTTCCCGACATGGGTAATCTCTCGACATGTGGCCTCCGTCATTCGGATGGTCTAGATCTATTTCGGCACTTTCTCCCCTATTCACCGGGGTTTTAACCCTCAGATATCTCTTGACAGATCCAACGCCTGTCAGGTTTTCCAGTCGATATCTGACGGTTCAGACAGGTTTTTAACTTGTGCATTCTCCCATGACTTTCCTGGGTGTGGAAAAATCAATGGCCCAGATCTCTCATGGACCTTGGGGATCTACGACCCCAATCTCTTCACTACTCGTGAAGACACAGAACAAAGAAAAAGGGTAAGGCATTTAATTTCCTACCTTCTTCTACCAATCTAACGGTCATGGATGACCATAGATTTCTCGATGGAATCTCATCCGTCGATCAATACCTACCATGGTTAAGGTGCTTAACACTCCATCTTCTTCTTCTTATCTGATGGTGGTGAGTGACCACAGATCTCCCGATGGGATCGCGTCCGTCGATTAGATACTTATCAGGTATTTCTTAAGGCCTTGCACCTTCACATCCTCCTTCCAGGTTCTTGATGGCTTTTCCAAGAAGGGTATCTCTATGGGGAGGTTCACCCAGGGTACTATCTAAGGCAGATAAGGGTATCTTTCTCCCGAGGACCAGACATGAAGTCTGAATTAGATCAGTATACATATAAGCAACGATTTAAGGGAACATAAGCCATACGTAGTCTTTCCATCTAAACATACAACTACCAGTACTGATCAAGACACCATACAGACATTCTTATAATGAAATCATTCACAGTTTCACAGCTTATGATCATAAATGTCATAATACATATATTTGAAGATGTCAAAGGCAAAACACTTATCAGAAAGTAACACCAGGGGTTATGCAACTACTGAGAGGGGTGCTCATTTCCACCCAACCGTAGGCTCAGTGACTCCAAGTGATTTTACCACTAGCCACCCTCGAGCTGAGACCACGATGCTATGAGACTGCGTCTCTGTTTTCTAGTGACCAGAAGCGAAGTTTACTCTCCTTCCTCTCTTCTATCACTCACTCTGCATATCGCCAGAGTTCTCCCCTCACGTCTTCCCCCAATCGCTTCTCCCTGACGCCTTATCCTCTTGCGAGGTTTCATGTGGTGTGATTTACCTCGCGCTGGTCAGGCTTGACGGCTCTACGGATGGGTGGTTCACCTCCCATCCCTCAGTAGTTCCTGAGGAGCCATCTACCTACCAGCCTGTGAGAAATTTAATTCGGGGCCAGTGAGCCACTTTTGGTTCTCTGGGCCAGTGAAGTCCAAATATGGTATTGATTCTTGGTGGAAGTTAACGCCACCTTTCCAGGTGCCTTCCACTGCCATCGTGGTCTCTTTTTCAGCACTTCCCCTCTCAGCAGTCCTACAATATATACATTCATAATATTATTTACATTCATCGACCTTCTTCATAAGGTCCATTCACATCATACATTCACATTTTAATCATGCTTTAGCATGGTAATTCCTATATTAGGATTAATTACAAATTTGGGGGAAACAGGGTGTTACAATTCCCTCCCCCTTAAAGGAACACCGTCCTCGATGTTCTTTCTCAAAACACATGCCATGCCTTTCTTATCTGGCCACTTCATAAGTCTTGATCTTCATCATATTTCTTCAATAATTCCTGGACAACAAGAACATTAATTCACAATTTTGTGCAAAAACATCTTACTGATGTTCAAATTTCAAAAGAAAAAATTTCATATTCTTAGCACAATACTTATCTGTGCAGTTTGTCGATCTGTATCCACATTGTAATTTTGTTATCCATGCTCATCATCCTCCTTGACGTACCTGTTGGATGCATAATTCCAATTCAATAGCTCACAAAATCCATCATAATTTCATCTTCCTTTCCAAGGTTTTTCCCCACACGGGAAACTACCCACTGTGTGCATGATCCCAATAGTTTTCAAAAATTATTTAGGTCTCCTCTTCCTTGCGGTCACTCACCCTCCAGACCCAGGCTCATGCATCCCCTTCACTGTTATATAATCCCTCGGGAGATCCATCTTTCCCTGCCAAGGTTTTCTCACACAGGAATAATTTTAGAGACTCTATCGAGTCTTACAGTCGAGGCATCCCTTGGACTTGCTCCGCTGAGGCATCCCTCCGGTTGGTGTTACCTCAACGCAATTTTATTTTAGGTGATCATGAATCATCACAGGGTTTTCATGGCTCAGTAGTAGTCATGTTCATCATCTTCAGTTTTGACAGCCTTCATTTGTTCCTTTCTGAACATGTCTTTTCTTCTCACCTGTATCACAGGTATACAAAATTCATGAGACATCATTATCAATTCTAACTTTCAAAATTTTATTGCAAATCTGTCACCCACAGATTTGTCCATTCTCATGATTTGTTTTCATATTTGTTCCGCACAGGAACCAAATTCATAATTATGGGACTTTCCTTCCCATAATGGTTTGGCTCAGCAGGCAATTGGCCATCATTATGGGCTTACAATGCTGCCATATCCAAGACCCCTTTTGCTTCCTGCACTTTCAACTTCAATTGGCCAAACAACTTGTTAGCCTTTCCATGCATATACATTTTATTGCACCTTTACCACATCGTCATAACAATCTCAGAATTGTGCATACTTATTGATTAAATTAGTTCCTCAAAAAGGAAATACCATTCCTTGCAGTTTGGATCAGCAGGCAATCGGTCTTTCCTATGGGCTTACCTTATTGCCATATCCATGACCCTCTACTTCCTACAATTCATTCCTCAATCAGCCAAACAAATTGTTAGATTCTCCATGTATACACACACACACACACACACACACACACATATATATTTCAAACGTAATTCAACATTTCAAAGGGTTTTAACAAATGTGACACTATCCATGGCCACATTCATACCCAATGCATTCTTGCATTGGTTTCAAGTTCGTCACACTTTAGGACCGGTTCTTGATCATGGGGTGTTGGGATTTGACCTATCCTTTCCTCATATGGTTTTAGTATTTTTTCATTCATTCTTAAAACAGGATCCACGCTTCCTGCTATAGGCTGATCACGACCCCAAATTAGTACATATTAAACTAAAAGTTTCACATGAATGTGCCCACACATTATGCCTTCATTAATATCCAGGGTGCCAACACTCATGGCCACCCACATTTTATTTTCTCTAACACCTATACCTTGTGAGTAAAAATGTTGGAAGGTCCTCCTTCCTCAATGAGGAATCCATTTTTTGTCTTTTAAGAAAATATGCATTTCCTGGAAGTAATTCCAAGCAACGTGCTATCTATGAGCACTTTTATTTCCAATCGTTCCATGATTGGTCCATGTGTTCATGACATATCAGTTCATGAATTCTTCTAAAGGTTACAATAAGGTCTTTTAGTACCAGAGGTTCATACCTCCATTATTCAAGTCATCCTCCCCGAATCATACCCTACTCGGGTATCCAAGGCATACAACTGCCCTTTCAATTTTCAGGTATAACATGCAAATAATAAAATAATTTCGGAAGGGGTTCTTACCAAATTCCTTCATACCCTTTGCCACACAGGCAAGAATATCTTTATACTGGTTCTTGGCTACTAGCACCCTCTCTCTGTTTTCTACCCTATCAGTAGTGCTTTAGTGGGATTTTTCACAGTCCCATCAACAACCATTCGATTGGAGTCTTTCCATGGTCACCCCCTGCTTGATGTTGTTCATTGTTGTGCATTGTCTTTCTCAATAGTTCCAATATTACTCCTTTCTACACATGACATACACCATAGGCACATTAATCATCATGTAATAAAAATGCAATTATCATAGCATTTAATTAGTAAAACATTTTCAGGCACGTCTAGCATATTTGCATGCACTTCATCATATTATCTTTAATGTTTTTCATGAGTGTAACATAAGAGTTCTCAATCGTTTTTACAACATTACAACCATCATTACTATGGTATCAAAGCATTTTCATTCATCAATGTACTGGCTTTCTCATCCAACACCTAAAATACCCACTCAGACAACAAAAATTCCAATCTCAAGCAGAGGCTCTGCAGGCAGCCTTGCAAATGGAGGAGAATTAGTACCACAAGACAAATCCAACTATATAGGAGTTGAAGGAGGATCTGAATAATCTTACCTTCCAACTCAATAAGAATAAGGTCAAGTACAAGCTTGAAGTTGTTTGGTTTACCACATGTAGAACAAAAGGGCACCATAAGAATGAATGTCCAACATTTGCGCAGTATATGGCGACAAGGATGCCAAATCCATTTCCAATAGGAGGACCCTGGTGTGAAATTTGCAAGATGCATGTGCATGATCCATATCATTGTCCTATGATGTGGAAATACCAAACAATACCAAAGAATGCATACTGCACTTTTTTCAAGTCAGTAGGCCACGATGATAAAGACTACAGAACCATGGATCTAATGAGGGAAAGGACGTCAAACACATATAGTGTGCAAGACGCAATGATGACATAGCAAGCCACACCTCAATTTAATATGGAACCACCACAGTATAATATTGTGCCACAACAATATAACAACGCGCAACCATAGTATAACACCGCGCAACCCCAATATAACCATGTGCAGTATAATCAGGTACCACAATAATATACATTGCGCAGAGATCGCGTTGGGTACAGAGGGGGAGGACGAGGAAGAGGAGGCTTTGGACATGGAAGAGGTCCAGTACTGTGCCATAATTTCCAACAACCAAGGAACTATGAAAGAGAATGTCCACTACCACCTATGACATGCATGTATTGTCGCACAACAGACCATGATACAAAAGTTGCACAACACTGTTGATAAGATACAGGAGAAACATAATCATAACAATGAGAACGTACAATAGAACTCTACAAAATCTATAGAAGATGGCAGGAACATCAACACAGTGACAAGAATAGGTGCTAAAACATGAGATGATGCGGCTAAATAGGAAACAATACAGCACCAGTGGATTAAGAAAAATACCGAGCCACCCATACGATTTGATGCAGAAAAGGAGAAAGAGACCTTTAAGGAGGCCAGACAAGAATTTATCAAGAAGAATGTTTCATCTACATCTATCTTGGAACATACCCAAGATGTCCCAACATATGAAATGTCATCAACATTAGACCATACCAGTGAATTCCACTTGGGAAACCAAGTAAGTTGTATTAAAACTTTCTTGCAATCATGTATTCAAGTATTTAAGGATCCATCATCTGTTAGATATATGTACCACAAACTCTAAGGGAAATTTAGAACAAATGATACTCAATCACCTTCATGCTAGAAGGAGAACCACCAGAGAGTTTAGATTGAATGCCAACATCAGATATTTTAACATGGGTGATGTGATATTAGATCTGGGATCTGAAGTGAATGTGTTGCCCAAAACGACATGGCAATGAATGGGAGAACCTACCTTAGGCTACTCACCAGTCCAACTGAAGTTAGCAAACCAACAAAGATTTCTACCAATAGGGAGGCTAAACGGAGTGACAGTATATATGGAAAGTGTGCGCACTAAGGCAAACTTTGAAATGATCAAAATCGTGGATGGCACAACACCATATCCAACATTACTAGGATTGGATTGGGCGTTTGATAATCAGACGATAATCAACCAGAAGACCAGGAAGATGACAATTGAGTCAGGTGAATATAGGGTTATTGTGCCTCTAGATCCATCAGAAGCCAAAATATTTTTGGAACCAACATGTTTAGACCTGGAAGAAATTAACCAGTTGTACTGGAACACCGAGCGCACCGAAGATTACATTAATCCAAATTCTGATGGTGTAATTAGCTGGAGAAGTATCACATCATGTGCGTTCGACTCAGACATGGGTCTGGAGAATTGACAACAATTCCTACATGAGGTCTCAACCAGGAGATGTGCTCGAATAGACCGTGCAGTAAGATGGGTTGGGATAACAGTCAGAGAACCTCCAAGTTTCCATGGAATCAACAACTTGGAAGAATTCCTAATGAGATATGAAGATGTAGTATCATATAGTCAGAGATTGTTAGCTCTCAAGATCACACTTAAGGCTACACCTGGAATATGGTGGGGCACACACAAAGAAACAATCAAGGACTGGTACCAATGTAAGCGGTTATTTCACATCAGGTTTGGTGAAGCATAAAGAAGCAACCAACAACAGAAATATGATGGACAGGGAGCACCATCGAAACACGTGGAAAAGTGCAGAGCACTGTGGAATATGACACCCCCATAAGAATGGCCTCATCATTTCGTACACACTTTAAAGGGCATCCCAACAAATTGGTATACAGACTAGGAACTATGTAGAGGAACTACGAGTTGGAAAATACTACAAAAAAACTTTACAGTCACTTTCTCATTTGAACATGAGAACCCCAACATAGATGCAACACTTAAGAAAATAAGAGGGTTGATATTCATTAAGGAACCCAAAGTTGAACTCATAACAGAAGAACAACAAAAGAATAGTCAGACAATGAAATAACTACTTTCATGCTGCCATGCACAGGAAGAAATACCAGAGGAAGACGATACGCACAATATTCAGATCGAAGAAGTTGAAGGGTAAAGATAAGTGGAAGGTCCACCTCTAGAATCAGAAGTAATTGTCATGCCAATCAAAGTGAATAAATTCAACATTGGGACAATTAAAAATCCCATAATGGCCAACATTGGAGACTACTGGGACGAGAAAATAGTGGACAGGATAACATAATTACTACGCGAATACAATGACTTGTTCCCAACGACCTTTACCGAAATGAAGGGTATCGCAAGAGAACTTGGAGAGATGAAGATCCCTCCCAAACTAGAGGCACAACCTATCAGATAGAGGCCTTATATATTGAACCCCATCTACAAGAAGAAGGTAAGAGAAGAAATCAACAGAATGTTGGAAGCAAGAATCATAGAACCAGTAGAAGAATAAGAATGGATAAGCCCCATGGTAGTTCAAGAGAAAAATAAAGGAGCCATAAGAATCTGTGTAGATATGAGAAACCTCAATGATGCTTGCCTACATGACCCCTTCCCTACACCATTTACAGATGAAGTCCTAGAAAATGTGGGAGGTCAGGAAGCATACTCATTCACTGATGGATTCTCAGGCTACCACCAAATCAAGATATCACCAAAAGATCGGCACAAGACTACTTTTGCAATAGAATGGGGATCCTACCACTACACAATCATGCCATTTGGATTGAAAAATGCACCAACAATTTTCTCTAGAGTAGTCATTGTTTCCTTCAAAGAGTTCATCCATCAGTTTCTAGAGGTATATTTGGATGATTGGACAGTCTACAACCTATTGAAAGATCATGTAGAGGTGTTGAGGTTGAAGTTAGAAAGATGTTGGCAATGCCAAATATCCTTGAACATTAAGAAATGTATATTTGGAACACCCTTCAAAATTCTACTGGGTCACATAGTATGCAGGTAAGGTTTGATCGTGGATACTACAAAGATTGCAGTAATTGTGAACTTACCACCACCGAAATCAGTGTGCCAACTGAGGGCCACATTAGGACATACATGATATTATAGAAAATTTATCAAGGGGTATGCACAGATCACTTCCCTGATGGAGAAAATACTTAAGAACGATACTAGATTCTAGTGGAATGAGAGCTATCAAGAAGGATTGGACACATTAAAGGAGAATATGGTCACAACACCCATCCTAGTCTTTCCATATTGGGAGAGGACATTCCATGTGCATGTAGATGCATCAGCCATAGCCATGGAAGCTATTATGGCACAACCAGGAGCAGGGGATTTGGACCATCCCATAGAATTACAAGCAGAAAACTATTAGACTCCGAGCAGAACTACAACACTACAGAGCGAAAAGGCCTGACAATGGTATATGCACTTCAAAATTTCATGCATTATCTACCTAGAAACACTTTAATATGTTCACAAATCATTCAGCCCTTAAGTGCCTAGTCAATAATCCAGTGTTTGGGGGGAAGAATCTGTCGATGGTTACTAATGTTTCAAGAATTTGACTTTGAAGTCATAGTGAAACTAGGGAAGATGAACGCAGGACCTGATCACTTGTCAAGGGTCACCAATGGCGAGGAGCCTACAAACTTAGAGGATACCTTACCTGACGTGTAGTTATTTTTAGTTTAGGTCACGGATGATTATTTTGTTGACATTATTGAGTATGTAAGTATAAGGACTGCGGCACAAGAATTTAACACCGCGTAGAGGAATAATATGGTTGTTTGAATATCCAACTACCAGTTGATCGCCGGGAACTTATACAGAATGGGGGCAGACAACATCTTGAGAAGATGCACGGTAGAGCACGAAAGGCCTAGGATACTAGAATAATCCCATGAAGGAATAGCGAGAGGACACTATGCAAGAAAAGCTACTGCGCAGAAGGTACTCCACATTGGATTATGGTGTCAAACTATTCATTGAGATGAAAAGGAATATTGTCAACAATGCGATGTTTGTCAGAGGGTTGGCAAACCAAACAGACGGGATGAGATTCCCTTACATCCACAAGTGACGTTGCAAGTGTTTGAAAAATGGGTTATCGATTTTGTTAGGCCAATACACCCACTTGCAAGAATATCAGGAACATGATACATCATCACTAGGACAAAATACCTCTCAAGATGGGTAGAGGAAGCACCAGTTAAATATTGTAGCGCAGAGACAACAACACACTTCCTGTTTGAATATGTACTCACCAGATTTGGATATCCAAGGATCTTGATGAGTGACCAAGGCACTCACTTTATCAACAACACTATCATAGCTCTGACTGAATAATTTGAGGCATACCATCAGAAATGTACACCATACCATCCTCAATAAAATGGAACAGTGGAAGCCTTCAACAAGATTCTAGAGAATTCCCTAACCAAGATTTTCAATGTCAACAGGGACAACTGGGATTCAAAGATACCAGTAGTATTATGGGAATATAGAACTACCTATAAGAAGATGACAGGGAAGACACCATTTAGATTGGTATATGGACAATAAGCAGTGGTACCATTAGAATTCTTGGTACCAAGTTTGTGTGTCACAACAATTACAAACATGACAGAATGAGGCACAGTACAAGAAAGGTTAAGTCAGTTGATGAGCATAGAAGAAGACAGGATTCTAGCAGGCTTTCACCAAGAAGTACAGAAAGCAAGGGACAAATATTGGCATGACCAACATATTAAGAGAAAAAGTTTTAAGGAAGGATACCTAGTCCTACTGTATGACAACAATATTTTTCAACAACCAGGGAAGTTCAGAATGCATTGGTTGGGACCATATGAGGCCCAAATTGTCACAGACAGAGGAGTTGTACAATTGAAGGATTTGGAAGGGATAGAATTGAAGGGAATGATCAATGGGAGTCGAATGAAGTTATACAAGGACATTCGACCATCTGCAACTTGAAAGTTACCGTGCAGTAAAATAAAAAAATAAAAAAATGCATGGAAATCCACGTGAGCAGGAGAGCAAATCAGTGTGACGAAAAGGAAAAAGATCCCCCACTCACGAGTCAATGATTCAGTGCAAAAAAATAAGAATAATGCGCCAGAAGAAAAGGGTATAGAATCCAAGGACTCCGCACACCAAAAAATCCTAGCGCATTGGAAAAAGGACCAATAGTCGGACAACACGGTAATTCAGAAAATGACGGGTGTGGAAATTAGGAGCCAACTAGCCGCAGCAATTGAAACTGCGACAGTCCGTACATAGAGATAAATACCATAGAACGAAAAAAAGGGAAAAGTCTGAAAACAAGATGCAAAGGACAACAGTTAACACGTACAATGGTACTACGTGCAGGACACATCGCCAAAAGTGAAAAAGCGACAAATGTTAGTGCAGAACAATTGTCACTTCGTCATCCCGCTATAAAGTTGGAAAAAGGGGGGAAAATCGAGTCATTGTTTCAATTGCTAAGGAGAGAAAGCAGAGCTGAGACGAAGAGCGATAGAGAGAAAATTCGACTAAACATTCATCGATTTCAGAGACTTAAAGCCTAAACCCCATCACAATGTCACCACCTCGAGTTAGAGAGTTGGGTAGGGCCAGCAGGAACACACATAGTACTGCTCGCATGCCAGATGCAAGGGAGAAAGTGGTACCTATAGTGGTGGATGTGGATGAAATCCACACACCAGAGTATGAAACAAACCTGGTGATGGTAGAAGAGGAGCACAACCCAGCACGGGAGTTTAGGCAGATGGAGGAGGACCCTGAAAGAACGAAGTATAATACTTCGAGGGGACAAGGGAAATGACAGACCCAGTAGGCCACGAGTTCAACGCCACAGAGCCACTAACCAGAGGTATCATAGGATGTAGTAGACAAGGGTGTACCAGAGTTGGGGGCCTCATCCCCACAATCCAAACAAAAGGTCCAAGGTAAGAGAAGCGTGTACGGAGGGTCATAGTCACAGGTAGAAGGGACCCTGGTTCTGCCAAAGATTCTGAGCGGGGTGCATGTTGATGATGACATGGTTGACAGAGTGACTTCCATCAAATACCTAGACCATGATGTTTCCAATGTTACTAAATTTCCATACCTGACATCCCAGGTTTACCTAGAAAGTAGGGGCACAGGCTCATCAGGCATGCCACTTATAGAGTCAATGTAGTGGATCCTAGGGATTTACAACACAGGCATCATCAACTTACTGTATTCCCCACACTTTGGGAGTGGAAAGCATATCAACTCCTGCATCAAGTAACTACTTGCACGAGTCGATGGAGGAATCCTATAGATGGATAGGTCGGTGCCTATCACTGTGGACCTCATCATAGGAATCATAGGGCTACCCACAGATGGGGAAAATCCAGAGCAATATTTGGAGGACAAAACCAAAGACAATGCCATCTTGGATGACATCAAGGAAAAGTACGGCAGAGAGCGAGGAAACAGGGGCATCAGGATCAGTGACATCAATGATCCTGTGACAATGTTTGCCACCAGACTCCTCGGATGTAAACTAATGTGCAAGTTCCATAAAGAGGAAGTATCAGTCGGTGTGGTCACCATCGTTGTGCAGTTTGCAAAGGGGATCTTGATGAGTTGGGGCCCATACCTGTTGAATTCATTCTTTGAGGAATGCAAGGATACACAAGAATGGGGCTCTGAGTTCCACTACTCATGGTTACTCATTCTCATTGGCCTCATTGGATGGAAAGAACTGGTTTACAACAATTATATGGAGAGACTGGGGAAATGTGGTGTGAAAGATACATCTCATTACGCACTAGCGCAAACCCCAAGAGGAAGAAAACAAAAACATACATCTTTGCGAGGTACTTCACAGAGATGTAGGACCTTATTGCGGACACATGGCACATTACACCAGAGACTCTCAAGGAGATTGGACAGGTTGCCAACTTCAGGGAAACGAACCATATTTTGTGGATTAAAGAAAAGGGAGATAAATGCAAGGAATGGATCCAACTCAACTAATGCATCACGTAGGAGGAAATACAAAGAGAGGTTCAGGAGTGGCACGAGGAATGGAAGTGATCCAGATGGATATTGGTGGAAACCCACCTATTCCAACTAGCTCCTCGTGTCCATTTTTTGTTCAGCACGTCTTTTTGTACTGATTTATAATTGTGATTTCTACACTTTTGGGGCTTTCTGAAGCCTCACACATTCTCCAGGTGGATATGGGTGGCTTCTCACCTAATCCAACTGGCCTATTTTTTATGTTTTCATATCAGCACATCTTGTTGTACTTTTAGGGTTGTTTTGAGGCCCTAAACATTGTTTTTTGAATCGCCACAGTCAGAATGTAGACAGAGTTAGAATCTGATGGTGAAATGTGTATTTCTCTATAAGTGTATGGTGAAATTTGTATGGTGAAATGTGCAGTTCGTATGCAAAAGTTATGACCCTAGGAAGTTGAGGTACCAAATTACACCAAATTACCCATAGGGCCCACATGACTTTTGGTGTTTAACCTTCTAGGGTTAGAATTTTGGATGTCTAGGGTTTTGGAATTCATGAGTAATATGAAAAAGGAATATGGAGCCTCATTGTAATCTATTCTGCTCAGATGGATGTGCATAGCAGCCACATCTCTTCTCAGAGATATCTACCACCTTTCGAGCAAGTTTCAGTTATGTAATTTTACAATTTCAGCCTATTTCATTATTTAATAGAAGATATTGTTCACTGAATATTTGTGTTATTCTTCCTATCTCTGTGTTTATGGTATTTAGTCTATAATCAGTTCGTTCCACTCCTAAATCTGGATCAGTGGTATCAGAGTGGTCTTCTCTTCATTTATTTTTCTTCATGCATGTCCCCGACAAGGTCTAGGTACAAGAAGTTGGGACTAGAACCTGTTAGCACTAGAATTCACTTTCAGATTGCGTTGAAGGTAAGCCCAATACCCATCAGGTTATATGTCACAATGAATAATTTAAAGAGGTCAAATGGGCACAAACTCAAGATAATATCGTTTTAACTCAGAAACCTAGACCAGCATGCACAAGCAATTGAGGTCTTCATCAACTTCAGTCAATAAGTTGTAGTAAAGGTGAATAGGAGGAATAATGGGTGAGGAAAATGTAGAGGTCTTCTATGGACTTCATGTCTTCCAGTAGCCTAAGGAGGAAAAACTTCAAACACAAGATCCTCTTAGATTCAAAGTTTGAGGAAACTGAATAATGTCATAAGAACACTGTAATCAAACATTCATCACAACACAGCTATAGAAAATCCATGTGAATCCTTCAATCATGGATACTTCAGTATCAGAGGCAAAGAATATGAAAATAGAAGATGAATTACATTAAACAAGAAGTTTCAAATCAAAATACATAACCAAAGAACCAATGCTTCATCAAAACTTTACAATGCGGGAGCCTTGCTCAACCATCCGACGTTAAGAAAATATAAAAATTACCTACTTATACTCATAACTGTCCACAACCACTAGGGGTGCACTCTGGCCATTGCATTCAAGGCTTGCCATCTATATCTTCTTCTTTTAGACTGCACATGCATTCCTCTGTCAGACGCGAGCTTGGATCAATATGGGCTTTGCAGGAAAATCCATCTACAGGGGCACTTTGGGATGAAAGTCTGCCTCCATGGCCAGTTCTTCCATGCTTTCCATTTATGGGGTGAGACAAGGTTTCAATCACCACCCCTTCTTCATTAAATACCTTCATCGGGATCAATACAATGCCTAACGCTCAGGGAGCTACCATGCATTGCTAGCAACCCTTCGAGTCAGCCTGACACCTTGAAACCATGATGGTCTCATTCTTTAACTTACACAGGCATCCTTGGCCTTTTGGTGCAGGTCTCGTGAAATCCATGCCCTTTCCCACACGCTTCCAAAGCTTCTGGTACC
>JASDQU010815970.1:71645-88671 GCA_032191745.1 Picea mariana
AAAAAAAAAAAAAAAAAAAAAAAATTTCTAAGATTTTATACAACAAACTCAAAGGGATTTTGCTCGACTACAAGCTACTTATGATCTAAGTGCACTGCAAAAACTTACAAAATAAAATACTTCTCCCTAGCTAATGATGCAAAAACACACTCTTCAACCAAAGAAGAAAATGAAAAGATATTTTTGTTTTTTATTTAAGTGCTAGTAAAGCAAAAAGGGGAAAATACCAACAAACAAAAAACCAAGAAAAACAAATTATGGATTAAAGCGCAGATCGCAGAGAATCATAGTAAAGAATCACACAATGGCAAAAACAGAGACTCTCACGCTTGTCTAAAAACCATAAAGTTTTTTATTTTTTTTTATTTTCTGTCAACTTATCAACTGAGAAAAAGCAGGCTAAGGGTAAGATGACCTAAACTACTGAATGTTCAAACCTAGACTCAAATACCTGAGAGGAATACTTCTTATCAAAGGATGCGATGACTGCCCCACCCTGAAAAAAAAGTAGCCTGTCCAAGCACGCAACTGTCACTAAAACAGCACGCGTGCAAACGCGTGCTGAGCAGAGACAGAATGCGTGTACACGTGGGTTGACCTTGTACAAACCACGTGTATATCTAATTTCTAAGGAAAAAAATGAGAGCAGATAGTCCAAACCAGGAAGAGGCCTCTGGTATTGATAACCAGGGTCCCTTGAAGGCTTGGATGCTCTTTCTAACAGAAAAGACAAATAATGCAAGGAAAATTAAGGCAAAAAAGGAAATTTGAGATAGGACTGTGAACTAGCAAGATTCAGACAGGATTCCAAAAAACCCCCTGAGAATGTATAATTCTGACAGGGAAGAAGAGGACTGCCTCTGAGGTTATCTGAACTCCTACACACTACTTCTATCTCTACAGCTAGCGTTCACACGTGGGCTATAAGAGGATAGGGCACGGGTACATGTGTGCAGGCCTTCTGCAGGCCGCGTGTACCTCTGTGTGTCCCAAAAACTACATCCAAGCAAAAGTCAGAGAAAGCTGGTATGGAAAACTAGACTCCTTGCTAGATCAAACCTTACAAAAGAAGACAGGCAAAGAAAAACAAAAAACCTAATATTTAAACTACCCAAAAAATTAAATAAATCCAGGAACCCTAAAGAGTATTCTCTCCAGTACGGTCGCCAATTCTGTTGTTGGGAAAAACACCCTACAGACTAGAAAATTAGGGTCTGCTTGCATGCAGATTTGACTGAATAGAAAACTACTTTTTTACCTACATCCCAAGATTTAAATCCCTCTTTCATAGTAAATGCATGGAAAAGGACCACCAACCTTATTACCGACATTCAATGTAGATCCTCCGTTGCTCTTTGATCACTTGCTTGTGCTGCTCCTTCCACAGATGACCTACATTCAAGACAAACAACAACTATGCATGCATGCTACTTCTATACTCAAGGGTTAGAAATCAAGCATAAATTAATCAAACCATGGACAATTCATGCATTGGGATGGGAAAAGTATTATTTTTATTACTGAAAGTGAATCAACTTACAAAAAAGATGAGACCGGCCACCACTCCTTGAACCTGATCCCGAGCTCCTCTTCTTTTGTCCTTCAACTACTTTGCGTTAAATCTCCTTTGGCATGAGGAAAGGCTAAAATGTTGGGACAATGGATTACGTAAATGGGCAGAGTTTCTTCGCTATATTTTTTCCTCTTTCAAATAGTACCCCTACCCCTTATTTTATAGGCTAGAAGGAGCTAGGGTTTTGGACAAACCCTCAGCCATGCATGCCGGAAGTTTCAGTTAATTAACCCATAGCTTTTTGTTCCATCAGAAACTTTCCTTTTTTTGTGCTTTGTTAGGTACACACAGGTTGTTGTGAGTCAGCCAGTGTGTACATGCGTGCAGTAATGGGTTAGGGCGCATGGGCCTTGACACAAGAGGATTTTCAAAAAGTTTGTTCAACAGAGTTTTGGCAAAGAAGGGATGTGAGTTGGCCTGATGTCAGGTAATCATGTGTGGTGCAATTTAGGGTTATAACACTACCACAAACTTGTCATTGTCTAACCCTAAGATTTGACTCAGAAGATAACAAACCCACTGGATTTCGACGACCATGACGAGCATGCTGGTGGGCAATGATAGACTTTCTGAATTATGTTCAGGCTTGACTATTGTTTGTAGAAATAAGATTTTAACTTCGGGTGGGCATTCTCTATAAATCATGATCATTTTTTGTTCCTCAAAGGGCTCTGACACTGCGGGGGAGGAGTCTGGTGCATTGAGGGTGTGTTGGAGTGACGTACCATCTACTTTACACAAAACTTCTGACCCTAATTTGCTTAGGATGACTCTTTCTTTTTGAGAATATCTTTCTGCACACCAGCTCACGAACTCTAGGAATGGAAAGACTGTTTCTATGACATAAGGGATGATGGAGGCTCGAGCCACTTCCAGAAAAGGTATGTGGGTTCCAGCATTGTTCAACAAATTTTATTTAGACACAGAAACGGGTGAGACTATCATCTCAGTGTCGAAGACGTCAAAATCTCTTTTAATTAGGGCTTCTTCCCTAGAGGAGGTCTTTTGCTCACACGTGGTCAAAATGATAGGAACGACAGCCATGGTGAAGAATACCTATTAAGTAGTGTGAGACGCGGGTCTAGTTTGGTTCTGAGCTTTGAAATTTGAAAAGAAGCTTTGCGCCAACTTTCCAAATGTTCAAATTCTTTAAAGTGTCATAGAATAATGTCGGGGGTCCCCCTTTTATAGGTACCTATTGACATTGGGGGTTGGAGAAAATGGTTTTGGGTGGACCTCTTTTCTCCCCGATGTGTCTCTAATGGTGCCACGTGCCCATGATTTAAACCAAGGTAGTTTTCCCTAGCCCGCCCTCCATCAGTTAATCCTTGTGTTATTTTGATTTTCGATATGTTTCTTAGCCATTGATCTGGGCTACTTTAAGATCTACGGTCCACGTTTGCCCGACAAATTTGGCATCAGAGTTTGGAGAAAGTGGTTTCAGCCAGACTTCTTTTTCCCCGATGTGCTCCTACGGGTTCCACGTGTCCCCTAATGAAACTGCGACGGTTTTACCCAGCCTCCCCTCGATTGCTTAACTTTCGTGCTAGTTAAATCTCTGATATGCGTTTCAACCATTGATTTGGTCTGCTTTCGGGATCGACGGTCCGCTGAGTTCTCCTTTTCGCATTTCCTCTACTTTGTCCATACGTCACCATATATAGCCTACTCCTCTAATTTTTCACACCTTGGAGGCTATACGATCCCTCGCTCGAATTTTGAAACTCAGAAGCCATCTGCAAATTGTTATAGTGATAACACCCCATACCATCAAGAGGCTGCAACCTTTGCAGAAAAAATATAATGTCCTTGTACTAAGGACATCCTGCCAATGGAGGGCTGACTTGAGAACCTTTATCAGACAACTCAGCTTGCTGATTTTCTAAGAAAGTATTGATGAAATTAACCCCAAAATATTTGCAATTAGATTCAGCTAGTAGCCTATCTAAACCTTGACCTTTAACCAATTTGGTGGGCTTTATTTCAAGATCAAATTCAATGATTTTGGCAATTCACTTGCTCCTTCTTCTGTATATGTTAGGCTGAATGAAAATCTCCTTCACAGAAGTTGGGGGGACATATGCAATGACTCTTGAATGCAGAAAATAGACCCTGAAATCCTTGAGGGATTTAACCAAAGCATAGGCATGTTTTTCCATGATGTCATATTTTAATTCAGTATCTCTCAATGCCCTACTAAAAAAGGCAATGGGCTACTCTAACCCTTCAACATTTTTCTGCAATAAAACAACTGCTATTGTGTCAAAAGAAGCAAAGGAAAAAATTAGAAAATCCTTGGAGTAGTCAGGACTGATGAGTATAGGTGCTTCAGTCAAAGCCTACTTTATTTGATCGAAAAAATTACGAGATTCAGTAGTCCATTTGATCTCATCTCCTTTTCTCGGCATCACTATAATATACTTTACCGATTCAATAAAATTAGAAACAAACCTTCTCAAAAAATTAATTTTCCCCAAGAAAGACTGAACTTCTTTGTTGGATCTAGGGAGTTCCAAGGATTGGATAGTTTATACCCTACTCGAATCAATCCTTACCCCTTCATTTGATACTATGTGCCCCAATACTTTTCCCTCCTTCATGGAAAACAATGACCTTTTGGGATTTAAAGAGAGACCAAATTTTCTGCATTTCAAGAAAACCCTTCTCAAATGATCATAATGTTCTTTATCAGACCATGAGAACACTGTTATTTCATACAAATAGATGACCATGAACTTTTCCTTCTATCCAATAAAAACTATGTCCATGGCTCGCTGGAAGGTCTCCCCTGCGTTCATCAATCCAAAGGGAATCTTAGCATACATAAATGTACCCCAAGGAGTAGTGAAAGTTGTCTTCTCCCTATCTTCAGGAAGGACAGATATTTGATTGTACCCGAAGAAACCATCAATCATGGAGATCCTAGATTCACCTGTCACCCTCTGCAATATGTGCTCCATCTTTGGAAAGGGGTAATTATCCTTCTTAGAGCTTATGTTCAGATTCCGGAAATCAACACAAAGTCTAAATTATCCATTCTTTCTTCTCACTGGGACCAAGTTGTCCACCCATTCATAATACCTCAAGGGAATGATAATCTTGGCATCCAAAATCTTTTTTACCTCTTTCTCCATAATAGGCAACAACATAGGATTTATCTGTCTCAATTTCTGCCTAAATTGTTTGGCCTATTCCTTCAATGGTATCTTATGTTCAATGACACTTGTGTCATATGTTCTGAGATCTTCATATGTCTAGGAAAACACATCAGAAAACTCTTTTAACATCTCAGCATATTCGTCTCTTTGTTCCCTTGACAAGCTGCTCGACAACTTGACAAATTTTGGATCCTTTTTTGTGCCAATATTGCATTTAGTCACATCAACATCATCAGTTGAACCTTTAACCTTTACTGCCACATCATTCTGGTCGAATAGTCTTTCCAAAGGAACTAGTCCCTTTGGAATATGATTGCTAGACAACTAAACAATATGATTATTAGCAATTTTGTTTAGGAAAACATCAACGTGACGATTACTTTCATAATCATGATCTTGATCAATATGTAATACAGAAAACTCACCGACATCCTCAAGGAATCTTTTGATCTCAAGATCATCCTCAAACACCTTCCAATGCTTGAAATTGTCAGGTATAGAGGGTCTATATTTCACTTCTACATCATACTTGAGCTTAGGTGGTAAAGGGACTCTGAAATTGCTTGTTGAAACAGCCAAAGAATCAACCATAGTGTTCTCTTTTCTTGGAATAAATGAAATGTTGAAAGATAAGAAAAAAAATGTCAACTAGGTCCCACCCTTCATTTCTATAATTTATTAGCCTAGGGTGCTTAGATTGATAAAGATTTATGATCTGATGGACAATTAATTTAGCATCCCCAAACACTGAAATTTCTTCAATCCCCATGTCCTTTGCAGCCCTCAAACCCAAAACAAGAGATTCATATTATGCCACAATGTTTGTAGTTTCAAATTCTAACTTGTAGGACAAAGGTATAGTCTCTTGAGAAGGTGAAACAAATACCACTCCAACACCAGCACCTTCCCTAGAAGAGGCTCTGTCAAAGAACATCTTCCAAACAGAAGTGATTGGAGGAGAATCTTCACAAAAAGCAATGGACTATTTTCTGATTTCGTGAGGAGGCTCGAGAGCATCAGTGAGATGCAATAAAATGGATCCCAAATCAATATCAAGAAAAAAAATAGGATGGTTAGTGGGGTTTGCTTCCTCACTAACAATGTAGGCCAAATGAGCTTCCATGTAAAGTCTTCTATGCTCCCCCCCAAACACAGGAATGGTAGCATATGTGAGGTCCACTTGCAAGGTTCCCCCAATTATTTTTATCCAAGATCTTAACAAGAGCATGCCAAACTTGGGGGGAACATCAACCACCACGATATCCATGACCAAACTTTTCACGGGCAACTGAAACAAGGTCACAACCAGATCCTTGATGACCCCAACACACTTCACTTTCCTAGAGTTAAAAGAATATAAGTCATGGTAAGTTTTTGTGATTTCTAATCCAAGTTCATCCATGACAGTTTTGGGCATGAGATTATGAGATGCCCCTGAGTCCATCAAATAGTTATGCAACACCTTTTCATGTATGTTCAGTGATGTATAGAAGGGAGGGGATGAATCATCTCTATATTCTATCAAAGGACCTAAGATGACTGCTGGCTTCTCATCTTGAAGATTTACTGAAGCCGTGGCATTTGAGGAGGATTTAGGCTGCAACATTTTGGAAAGATATTGTTTAAATTCCGCATTTTTTATCAACTCCAAAAAATGTACATGAATCCTAATTTTTTGAATCTCATGCTCGAAGCTAAACGAGGAAGGAAGCTTCAAAATCTCCTTCACTTCTAGGACAGGGATTTTGACCACTGGTGGTGGGTTCTGTGCCCTCTTATCTTTGTTGTCATCTGCTATATATTTAGCAGGATTCTCTTCTCTGGTAGGCTGATCAGGAATGATAGATTTCCATTCTTTCCATTTTCACCCGAGGTTATATTTATTTGGACTACTACTGGTCTTCTCCCCCTTACTCAGCTCATTTAGTTGATTGTCCATGAGAGACTCCTCATATGCAGATTGGGTTAAATGGGAAAATGAGGAGGTGTCTCCAAGACAATGGATTTTAGGATCAACCTCTTCTTCCTCTCCTTCATCATCAAAAACAAGGTTATTTTGGAGGGGGGTTTGGATTCTTTGATCATCCCTATCCCTGCTTCTCTGATCTCTTTGGATAATATGAGGGGTGTTATTTGGTCTTCTGAAGTTACCCCTATTTTAAGCATTAGGGGGATTTCTATAGCTCTTCTTTCCTTCTAGTTTCAACCTTTCAACCTCAGTAGAAAGTGAATTTACTAGCTTGGTCAATTCGTTTACTTAAGGGTGGGCAGCTGAGGAACCAGAGGTTGAAACTTTAGACCTCCCCTTTCCTCTGTCTCTATCAGCCTTACTCCTAAGTTTATCGACTACCAATATATTGGACTCTACTTCCAGGGACACATCTTGCATATGAGCCAAGGAAGTAGCTCTTCTTTCTCTTAATAGGAGGAATAAATCAGGGTCTAAAGCACTATCATAAGTGATTTTAGCAGAGGTTTCTGTAGGTTTAATCTCAGTAGGAATCTTATTATACATTTTATTAAACCTATTTGAAAAGTCATAAACAGATTCCCCTTCTCCCTTCTTAAGTGATCCAAACTCTGTAATATAGTAAAGGAAATATTTTTTATCCCCCAAATGTCTTAAGAAAGCTTCATCTAGGGATTCAATCCCGTCAATAGATCCAAGAGCCAAGGCCCTAAACCATTTCCTAACCTCTCCATAAAGGCTATGAACAAAAATTCTCATCCATACATCCTCATTCACAATGACATAATTGTCTGCATAACTATAGAAGGCTACAAGATGTTCCTCTGTAGTTATGTCTCCCTCACTCATGAACTTGGGAAACTGCCTAAGGTAGGCATCAGTTGTGAGAGAAATCAAAGGCTAAGGAAGAAAAAGAGAGGAATATATAGTAGCCACTATGGCATCCATTCTCGATGCATCCCCCTTCCACTGGATCGTTCTCCCTCTTAATCTAGAACAACTCTTTGGTCCCTTCCATAACCTCTATTAAACAAATCCATAGGTCCTTTTATGAAACTCCCCCTACGTGAACAAGAACACCTACGCAAAAGGCTCGTCTCAATTTCATGTGTCGGTACTTCAAGCCACTCGACTCTTCTTCCTTCGAACCCTTGAGTCCCAAAATGTTGACAAGGGCTTAATAGTCCCTAGCTCCTCCCTTAGCCTCCATCCATGTGACCATGCACCATGACCCGAGGCCAACTCTTCCGAGCACATCATGACTTCGTGTATCGGGGTTCCTGATGCAATGCACCTCTATACCCCCGACACTCAAAATGTCGATGTTGTAGATCTTATGGCTAATATCCTTCCTCAATAAACAGTCACGATCATGTCAGGATTTTGTGACTTGTGACCTCCAAGTCACAACTTCTTCACACCCTGACTGCCGAAATGTCAAAATTTTGGAGCCTCCCAAATCAATGGCTCACGTCCCTCCCGATCTAACAGCTTAGATCACGTCACTATTTCATGACTCACGAGTTCTTAAAACTCTGCTCAGTGACTTCCTTCAGTAGCGAGTCAACGAAATGCTGCCTGCTCGCCACGCGTCCTTTTCGATGGACGGTCTTGATTATTTCACGAATTCTCCTTTCACGAACTTGATCCTCTACTCCCTTCTGATCTCCCGATGTCTTATTCTATGAACACCCTAGATCTACTACCACCTGTACTCCGATGATGGATGGTTCCGATTGTTTTAGAACTTATCTCATGCACCTTCTCCCAAATCCAATGGATGTTGGTCCACGCACTCAGATCCAATGGTCTAGATCTGATCTCCTCTTATGCACATTCTCACCTGTCTAGACTCTGATTAGATGGTCTAGATCCTCCCATGATCTATGGTTGCGATCGAATCGCGATTTCACATGTCGCGACTTTGGAAATTAAGGACCTCTATCCTCCCAACTCTCGATATCTGATCCCACGAAATGAACCAACGGTTCAGATCTCTCCTGGATCAACAAGTCCTATTCCTCCTGAGATTAGAGAGTTAAATGAATCTCACCTTTATCCTCCTCACAACTTCTCTTGATCCAACGGATGTCGGCTATCGATGCTTCCTCTTTGAAGACTCTCCACTGTCCATTCAGATCCTGTTCTGTTGCACGCTATCCTGTGTGTCTGGATGCGAGATTCAACTTTCTAGATTTCCTCTTCTATTGCAGTTGATCTAATGGCTATTGTGCTCCTCCTCCTAAGATTGTGATTATTTCTTGAATTTGGAAGAATTTTCAAAGTTTCGAAGGTCTCGACCTTCAATTTATCTCTCGCGAGACTTATAATTTTGGCTCTCGCCTGCATTCTGGAAATGCTATCTCTCCTGAGAGTATCGACTTGGAATAGTCAAATCTTCGCACACTTCTTGTGTTATCTCTCCTAAGCTTATGAACTTAAAACAAGTTCTTTTTGTGCACACTCTTTGCAGTATTCCTTCTGAGCTTGACCTCCTCAGAGATTTAATTCTCCCATGCACTCCTTGTGTTCCTAGGATTTCGTAAAACTCATATCCGAAGTATTTTATTAAAAATAAAATGCTTCTTACCCTCCTGACATTCTCCTTGCATGATGCACTCCTTGCAGATCTTCTCTTGACAGAGTGTTCAGTAAATCTGTTTCTCCTGAACTCAACACGGAGTTCTTCTGTGCACACTTGCACCAACTCAATGCCCACTTGGCAGATCTCTACAAAGTTCTCAGTAACTCTAGTTCTCTCTGAACTCGAAAAAGAGTTCTTCCTATGCACTCCTTTCACTCGAATGATTCCCACCTGACAAAGCTTCTATAGAACCTTCAAAAGTTTTGTTATGTGCTTCCTCTGCATAATATTTCCTCCAGAGTGTTTAGTAACTTTGATGTGCTTCTTGAGTTTGCAAACTATCTGGGTGTGCCAGCCTCACATGTTCTTCTCTGAACTCGAAAGAGAGATTCAGATGCACATTCCTTGTGCTGGCTACAGAACTTTCAACGTTCTACTGTGCACTCCTTGCACAGCCTAAAGAACCCAGAATGATCTTACACAACTCAATTAAAGATAGAGAAATATATCTTCCTACTGTAAATGAAAATCTATCATACATCTACAACATTGATTCATGAAACATAAATACATGAACAACAATATGTAGGAAAAACTTCTTTTCTATTATCTCTGTGTATCTATACAGATGATTACAAAAAATGGATTGCTCAGAGTCTCAGTTCTCTCAAGCTCTCTCTCTCAGAACTTCTAAGACCTCCTCAGGCCTCTCTACCCATAACTCTCTCTCTGGTATGGTTCCTATCTCCCTTATTAAATCTGATACAAGATCCCCTTACAAAAGAGGGGCTCTGCGAGCTCATCCTCTCTCACCTAACCTCATCTATTACATTGAAGGTTCATAAATGTTTTCCTAGACCCGAATATGATCTGAGCCTGCTACAAGAAACCTTTTAATGAAATCCAACCACTACATATATAAATGCATGGCCAGACATTTACAATCTTATAGTGCAAAAATCCGTATAGGATTATTTCAAATTTAAAAAATGGGAGGTTTAATGCCTCTCCCTTCCTCCATTGCACATTTGTGTGTTAGCGTGCTGGCGTGTTTGTTGAGGTGGAGTGATGCTCCTGCATCATACTCCCCTGCTAGTAAAAACATGATCTCCTACTCATGAGCTCCTCTTCTCCAGTGTTGAAATCCACCTAGATCCCAAATTCTCTTATGGAGTTGTCCTCTTGCTCCTCTCCAGCTATGCTGCTACTACTTCTTCTTTTTCCTCTTCTGTTTCTCCCCTGCTTCTATGATAGGCTCTTTTATGTTCAACTCTCCTTTGTTGACTACTTCTTCTGACCTCAACATCAGCTTCCTATTCTCTTCTATTACTCTATCCAGCTGCTCTAGTGGCTGGCTCTTCTTATGCAGTCCTCTCTACTGCACTTCCTCCTTGTCAGTGGGAAGATCTACTCGATATCCCATGCTGTCTTTACTTCCCCTTGTGGGATTGAATTGCCACTCTGTTGTAGATTTCGGTTCTGCAGTCTCATCACCAAGCTATTTCTCGGATTCTTCTTCTAACAGATTAGCTTCTGTCAGCTCTCCTCGTGTTGGTATGTCTCCAACTCTCTCCAACCGTTCCTCTAGCTGGTACACTCCTCCATCTGTCTCCAACTTGACCTGTTGGATGTGAAATATTTGCACCATTACCCTTCTCTCTAGGGATTCCAGTTCTTCATATAGATCAGCAAAATCCATGGTGTACACTTCCCCTTCTTTTGCAGGCTCCTGGGCTGCAGTCATCTCCTATTCAGTTTCCTAGTTGAAAATTTTCAGCAACTCTGTCGAATGCTCATCTCCTTCTGCTGGGGTAGACATCAGTGTTTGCTCCATTTCTTCCTCTTATCCTTGGGCAGCTTCTAATATCTTCTCCTTCATCATGACATTCACTACTGACTATCCTTCTTCTGTTGTTGCATCTTCAACACATGCTCTGGCCTCCACTGTGTTGTCTAGTAGGAATATTTGAATTCCCCCAATGATCAGAATGCTCCTCTAATCCTCCTCCTTTGTGATGGAAGTATTTAACTCCTCATAATATTCATTCACATGGTTTGCAAACCCACATGAATATTCATCTATAAACACTCTTCACTGACATGCAATCACTTATGAGCTCTTGAGACTTTCATACAGTCTCATCTCTTTCTCTCTGCCCACTTGGCAATTTGGGAATTCTCTACTACCCACCTGGTAGTCTATGAGATCAACCGATCCCATCTCATTGCCCACTTGGTAGTCTTTCAGCACTGCTCCCCTGGCAGTATACAATACCTTCCACTGATCTCTTTCCATTTCCCACCTAAGAACTCGAAAGTCCAATTATGCCCACCTGGAAGCTTATGAGATCCTCATCTGATCTCTTCTTCTCCTCGTCATTGAGGTTTCTCCTAGTCTTTGGTTCACAGATGTGAATCAGTTCCTCCTTTGTTTCATTGAGTTTTTTAGCATGCCTCAGCCACCTTCTCATTAGCCTTCATTGTTCCTTGGCCAACAATCTAATAATCGACCACTTCACCTTCTTCTTCATGGGCCATTCATACACCCAATGTGCCTTTGCATCCTTCTGCATTTTAAATGTGAGTCTCTCCATTCCGGCTCTTATCTCATTGAACTCCAGATCCATATCTGGATTTTTCTTCTTATGCTGGTCTCCTCTCCAACCACGCTCATGGCCTTTAGTAGCTATTTCTACCTTCTACCTGCCCTCCTGGAAAGTCTATGGATTACTCTACCTCTACGAGCATCTCCATATTCTCTCACATCTCACCCAAATATTTAAAATTTTGTTGTTGTGTCCATACAACAACCTTCTTACAGAGATCAGTACTTTTCCCTCCTTTTACCTGTTGTCTACAGGCAAATTCTTGTTTGTGATACCACCTAATGTTATCAGGTCATCTCCTTTCATCGTCTCTTCTTTGTCTGCTATCTATAAGCAAGTCTCAGTCTTCATATTACCTTCGTTGCCTACATAAATCAATCCCAAGCTTTGACACCACCTAATGCAGCCCCCCTCCCCTTCAGGGTTCTGCGACCTCCCGGTCACTGGATCGTTCTCCCTCTTGAGATGGAACAGCTCTTTGGTCCCTGTTGGAACCTATATTAAACAAATCCAAAGGTCCTTTTATGAAACTCACCTTGCGCGAACAAGCACCAAGTGCGGGCTTCTCCTCTCACGCAACCACAGGCTGTGATCACACGCCTACACAAAAGGCGCGTCCCAATTTCATGTGTTGGGACTTCATGCCACTCGACTCTCCTTCCTTCGAACCCCCGGGTCCAAAAATTTCGACAAGGGCTTAACGGTCCCTAGCTCATCCCTTAGCCTTCGTCCATGTGACCATGAACCATGACCCGGGGCCAACTCTTCCAAGCGCATCGCGACTTCATGTATCGGGGTTCCTGATGCAACGCACCTCTATACCACTGACACTTGAAAAGTTGATGTTGCAGATCTAATGGCTCAGATCCTTCCTCAATCAACATTCACAATCATGTCAGGATTTTGTGACTTACGACCTCCAGGTCACAACTTCTTCACACCCCCGACTACCGAAATGCCGAAATTTTGGATCCTCTCAAATAAATGGCTCATGTCCCTTCCGATATAATGGCTCAGATCACATCATGATTTCATGACTTGCGAGTTCTTAAAACTCTACTCATTGACTTCCTTCAACAGTGAGTTAGTGAAATGTTTTTTTCTCACCACGCGTCCTTTCCGATGGACGGTCCTGATTGTTTCACGAATTATCCTTTTGTGAACTTGATCCTCTGATCCCTTCTAATCTCCTGATGTCTAATTCCACAAACACCCCAAATCTGCTGCCACCTGTCTTCTGACAATGGATGGTTCTAATCGTTTCAGAACTTCTCTCATGCATCTTCTCCTGAATCCAATGGTTGTTGGTCCATGCACTCAGATCCAACGATCCAGATCTGATCTCCTCTTATGCACATTCTCGCCTATCTGGAATCTGATCAGATGGTCCAAATCCTCCCACAATTTATGATTGCGATCGAATCACGATTTTGCATGTCGTGACTTTGGAAACTAAGGACCTCTATCCTCCCAACTCCCAATATCCGATCCCACGAAATGAACCAATGGTTCAGATCTCTCCTGGATCGATGGGTCCTATTCCTCATGAGATTTGAGTGTTAAATGACTCTCACCTTTATCCTCCTCGCAACTTCTCTTGATCCAATGACTGTTGACTATCGACGCTTCCTCTTCGAAGACTCTCGGTTGTCCGTTCAGATCCTATTCTCTTGTGTGCTATCCTGTGTGTCTGGACATGAGATTCAATTGTCCATATTTCCTCTCCCATTGCATATGATATAATGGTTTTTGTGGTCCTCCTCTTGATCTTGTGATTACTTCGTGACTTCGGAATAATTTTCAAAGTTTTGAAGGTCTTGGCCTTCGATTTGTCTCTTGTGAGCCTTGCAATTTTGGCTCTCACCCGCATTCTGGAAATGTTATCTCTCTTGAGCTTCTCACTTGGAATAGTCAACTCTTCGCACACTTCTTATGCTATCTCTCCCGAGCTTACAAAATTAAAACAAGTTATCTTTGCGTGCACTCTTTGCGTTATTCCTTCTGAGCTTGACCTCCTCAGAGATTTCATTCTCCCACGCACTCCTTGCATTCCTGGGATTTCGTTAAACTCATATCCAAAGTATTTTCTTAAAAATAAAATGCTTCTTACCCTCCTGGCATTCTCCTTTCTCAATGCACTCCTTGCAGAGCTTCTCCTGACAGAGTGTTCATTAACTATGTTTCTCCCGAACTCAACACGGAGATCTTCTGTTCACACTTGCACCAGCTCAATGCCCACTTGGCAGAGCTCTATAGAGTTCTCAGAAAATTTGTTTCTCTCTAAAATCGATAAAGAGTTATTCATGTGCACTCCTTGCACTCGCCCGATGCCCACCTAGCAGAGCTTCTACAGAACCTTCAACAGTTCTATTATGTGCTTCCTCTACACAATCTTTCCTCTAGAGTGTTCAGTAACTTTGAGGCTCTTCTTGAGTTTGCAAAATATCCAGGTGTGCCAGCTTGGCACGTTCTTCTCTGAACGCGATAGAGAGATTCATATGCGCATTCCTTGCACTGGCTACAGAACTTTCAATGTTCTGTTGTGCACTCCTTACACAGCCTAAAGAACCCAGAATGATATTACACAACTCAATTAAAGATAGATAAATCTATCTTCCTACTCTAAATGAAAATATATCATACATCTATAGCATTCATTCATGAAACATAAATACATGAACAACAATATGCAAGAAAAATTGCTTTTCTATTATCTCTGTGTATCTATACAGAGGATTACAAAAAATGGACTGCTCAGAGTCTTAGTTCTCTCAAGCTCTCTCTCTCTGAACTTCTAAGACCTCCTTAGGCCTCTCTACCCAGATCTCTCTCTCTCTAGTATGGTTCCTATCTTCCTTATTAAATCTAATACAAGATATCCTTACAAAAGAGGGGCTTTGCGAGCTCGTCCTCTCTCTCCTAACCTCATGTATTACATTGAAGGTTCATAAATGTTTGCCCAAAATTGAATATGATCTGGGCCTGCTACAAGAAACATTTTAATGAAATCCAACCACTACCTGTACAAAGGCATGGCCCGACATTTACAATCTCACAGTGCAAAAATATGTATAGGATTATTTCAAATTTAAAAAATGGGAGGTATAATGCCTCTCCCATCCTCCATTGTGAATTTGTGTGCTGGCATGATGCCGTGTTTGCTGAGGTGGAGCGATGATCCTACATCAATTCTGTTCTTAGGGGGATTAGCACCTGCCATTGGGATGTGAACAGGGGAGAACTAGGAGGGGATGGAGTTCAGACAGGTGAGACTGGAACTGTGTTTCTAGGAGAAAGGGTACACAACTGGGGATTTGGAGAGAAAGATATGGGGCTCGAGAGAACAAAGGTTTCCCCTTCTATAAATGCAGAAATTCTAACAGGGGGAGGAGTGGTAAAACCCAGAGTGGGGAAATATTCTGAGGTCCTGGGTTTAGACCATGGTATAACTTCAGGGGAAACAAGGGTGTCGAAGTTTTCTCCTTCCAATCGAAGACTAGGATGAGAAAATCACTAGGAAAACTTCCAAAATTTAAATTTCTAGAAACTCTAACAGATGGTATAATAGGAGAATGAGAAGCAGAAACTGGATTTTTTAAAGAAGGATTATGAAAATTACTAGAAATTCCTGGTACAACAGCTGAAGTACCTTCCTGAGAGGTCTTTCTTTTTCTGATAATTTTCTTTGGGTCAGCTTCAGGTGTTGCAAGAGACAACTATGGAGTATACCTCATGTGTCTGCCTTTGGAAGCCACAACTGAAAAAGTGGAGTCGACACAGTGGAGTCGCCAGGTGAAAGATGCAATATTCAATGGTACTGATATTTGATGCACCTTCAGAATCAAAAGCTCTTTGTCGTTCTATCCCAGAGAAATGTCTTCAATTTGTTCCCCGAAAATGATGCCACGAATGTTAGCACTAGAAGTCACCTTCAGATTGCATTAAAGGTAATCCCAGTACCCATCAGGTTATATGTCATAATGAATGATTTTAAAGAGGTCAAATGGGCGCAGACTCAAGATAATATCATTTTAAATCAAAAAACTGGACCAGCATGCACAAGCAATTGAGGTCTTGATCAACTTCAGTCAGTAAGTTGTAGTAAAGGTGAATAGGAGGAAGAATGGGTGAGGAAAATTTAGAGGTCTGCTATGGACATCAAGTCTTCCAGAAGCCTAAGGAGGAAAAAATTCAAACACAAGATCCTCTTAGATTCAAATTTTCAGGAAACTAAAGAACGTCATAACAACACTGTAATCAAACATTCATCACAATACAACTATAGAAAATCCATGTGAATCCTTCAATCATGGATACTTCAGTGTCAGAGGAAAAGAATATGAAAATAGAAACTGACTTACATTAAACAAGAATTCTCAAATCAAAATACATAACTAGAGAACTAGTGCTTCATAAAAAATTTACAATGCAGGAGCATTTCTTAACCATTCGACGTTAACAAAATATCAAAATTACCTACTTATAATCAGAACTATCCACAACCACTAGGGGTGTGCTCTGGCCATTGCATTCAAGGCTTTCCATTTGTATCTTCTTTTTTCAGACACGAGCTCATATCAATATGGGCTTTGCAGGAAAATCCATCTACAGGGACACTTTGGGATGACAGTCTGCCTCCATGGCCAGTTCTTCCATGCTTTCCATTTATGGGGTGAGATAAAGTTTCAACCACCACTCCTTCTTCATTAACTACCTTCATCGGGATCATAACGAGGTCTAACGTTCAGGGAGATACCATGCGCTGCTAGTAGCCCTTCGAGTTAACCCGACACCTTGAAACCATGATGGTATCATTCTTTAACTTACACAGGCATCCTTGGCCTTTTGGTGCAGGTCTCATGAAATCCACTCTCTTTTCCTCATGCTTCCAAAGATTTTGGTGCTAGTTTCATGGCCCTTTTCCTGCATGCGACCTCGGGCCATGATCCGACATTCACCTCTAAAGGTGCTTTGGGACTTCTCTATTTGGAGATATTTACATTACTCGACTATAGCTTTCCCAGTGCATGATTGAAGAAATCACTCCTCTCAGATCAACGGTTGGATATGCTATGCATTCGATGGTTGCGATTTCTTCCTTGGAACCCTGAATCACCAGCTCCACGTGATGGGTGC
>JASDQU010815972.1:26627-41733 GCA_032191745.1 Picea mariana
CAATGAGTCACTCAAAAAAGATCTAACACTTAACCTTAAAGAAACAACTACCGTGGAAGTTGGGTTTGAGCTACGACAAAGAATAGCCAATCTAAAACAAATCTTAAAGATGACATTTTTCAAGAGCTTGGGATGAAATTACAACAAGGCTTGGGTAACTTGAAAAGAGAAATACGAGAGGATTTGAAGCAAAACCTGACCGTTATAACACAAAATCAGGAAGAACAACTTATTGAGCTCTTAAACCTTATAAAAAATCAGAATCACCACCAATTAGAGTCAAGCACATCTAATCTACCTCCACTTTTCCATGATTCAATACCAAACCCTCAACCTACATCACAATACCAACCCTTAATGTTATACCCACCCAAAGCCAAGATAGAACTCCCAAAATACAACGGAGGTGATAATCAATGTGTAGCATGGTTTAACAAAACTGAAGAATATTTCCACATATATAATGTGACAAAAGATGAAGAGAAGGTCAAATATGCATCCATGTACCTCGAAGGCACTGCATACAATTGGTATCTATGGTGGAAAGGAGGAATTCAATCATATAATTGGAATTCTTTCAAAAATGTTTTTTTTTTTAAAGATCCTAGGGCATCTCAGTTTTTTTTTTCAAAACTCACCAGATTACAACAAAAAGGAAACATAGATGGATTTACGCATCAATGGGAAGCTCTCGCCACCCGAGTATTTGGACTATCTGATGATCCATTACTCCAATCTTACATGTGGTCTTAAACCACATATCCAAGACGAGTTAATATTACATGAGGTTAATAAGGTAGAAATAACAATACACAAGGAAAAAGCCGCAAAAGAAAAACTAGAAGGCCAATCAAGATTCAACAAGGTTTATTCAAGAAGGATTGTACCCCAGACCACAGTAAATGGAAAATACATACCACCCAATCTACGTGAATATATAAGAATAAGTTTAGAGTCCCAAAGGATAAAAGAAGGAAAATGTAAACGACGTGGAGAGAAATGGGAACCAAGACATAGGTGCCAGATCGAAGATAACTCAAAAAAATTGTACACTTGTGAAGCAGAAAAAGACTATGAATCAGACTCAACATAATCAATAAATGAAGAAATGGAAATTTCCAAAAATGACACTTTAGAACTCATAGAAGACAACACACCAAGAATATCGCTCCCAACCATCACAGACATTACCCAACCACAAACTCTTAAATTAAAAGGACATATAAAAAATGATAATGTCACCATACTAATAGACACTGGAAGTACCCACAATTTCCTCGATATCAAGATTGGAAGGAAACTCAAATTATTTGTATATCTAGTCCCAAACATGAAATTAATGGTTGCAGACCGAAAAAATTGGAAATGTCAGAAAATGCCATAAGGTGAAACTCCAAATCCAAGATTTCAATTTGGAATTAGAACTCTACAACGTCCCTCTGGGAGGAATAGATGTGGTTTTAGGAGTCCAATGGTTACAAACCTTGGGCACATACTCAGTCAATCACCAGGAAAATTTCATCCAATTCAAGTGGCAAGGAAAAAGTTATTAATTATATGGTTTTCAACCTCCACAAACACAGGTTGTGTCAACACAACAAATGAAAAAAATGATCCGAAAAGGAGAAACCACATACTTCATCCAATGCCACAACATAGAAATACAACAATCATAATAGGATGAATTCAGAACATCAGACATCCAAGATCTAATTCAAAAACACAAGAAGGTATTTCAAGACCTTCCCATGGAGTTACCACCTCAAAGAAGAATTGAATGTATAATTGAAGTTAAACCAGGATCAAGCCCAGTCAGGGTTATACCATACAGATACCTTCATCACCAAAAAACATAGATATAAAGATTAGTCCAAGACCTATTAAAATGTGGTGTCATCACGGAAATCAGAAGTCCATATGAAGCTCCAGTAGTGCTAGTTCTAAAGAAAGATGGATCTTTCAAATTATGCATAGATTACTGAGGGATAAACAAAATAACAATTAAAAACAAATTTCCCATCCCATTTATTGATGAAATGTTGGATGAACTTCTAGAGAAATATATTTTTCAAAACTTGATTTAGGATCTGGGTACTATCATATTAGAGTCAGACTAGATGTAGCCAATATTTCCTTCCAGACACACAAAAGACACTACAAATTCAAGGTGATTCCTTTTGGGCTAACTAATGCCCCTGCCACTTTCCAAGCGACAATGAATGAATTATTTCACCCATACTTATGGAAACATGTATTAGTTTTCTTCGATGATATCTTATGAAAACATGTACAATAAAACATGGGAGGAACATATGAAGCATTTGGGACAAGTGTTATCTCTTCTGGACGAAAATAAATTCTATGCCAAAATGTCAAAATGTACATTTGGCAAGGAGGAAGTAGAGTACCTTGGTCACATGATATCCAAAAAATGAGTCAAGGTAGACCCCAAGAAAATCAGGGCAATCCCATAATGGCGTAAACCCAAAAACATATCCAAGTTAAGATGATTTCTAGGATTGGCAGGATACTATCGAAGATTCGTCAAGAATTATGCTCATTTAACCGCCCCCCTAACAAATATCCTTAAGAAAAATTCTTTCCAATGTAATTTGGAAGCACAAAAATGTTTTTAAAACTTAAAAAACATTATGTCCACAACCTCGGTATTAGTAACACCTAACTTCTCCAAACCTTTCATCATCGAGTGTGATGCATTAGGTTTTGGAATTGGAGCAGTATTGATGCAAGATGGGCACCCAATAGCTTTTGAGAGAAGGAAAATAAATAAAACATAATGCTTACAATCTGCTTACAACAAGGAAATGCTTTCTAGCATGCATGAATTAACAAAATGGCACCAATATCTATTGGGAAGTAAGTTCTTGATATGCACAAATCATAACAGTCTCTGGTACTTTTTACAACAAAAAACATTGTCAACCGAACAACAAAAGTGGATAGAGAAAATTTCCATGTTTGATATGGAAATTCTACTTAAAAGAGGAAAAGACAACATCATGGTTGATGCCTTATCATGAAAAGATGAAGAAACACAATTTTTTTCAATATCAATAGCCATTCCAGAATGGTTGGATGAAATCTAAACCAAGTATGCAAAAAACATGGAGACACTCTCTATAATCAACAATTTAAATCAATACCCTAAGTTTGAATGGAAGAATGACATCTTATGGTATAAAAGAAGAATATACTTAAATAACAACTCAAGATTTAAAGCCAAGGTTTTTCAAGAATCTCATGATTTCCCAACTGCAGGTCATGTCGGATTTTTCAAAACATACTATAATGCACAAAGATCATTTTTTTGGAAAGGGATGAGTGAAAATATTCAAAAATATGTAGAAGAATGTGGTATTTGTCAAAGGAACAAGAATGAAAATGTGTCGAACCTTGGGTTACTCCACCCGTTACACATTCCCAACCAAAAATGGGAAGAAATTTCAATGGATTTCATTGAAGGACTACCCATATCCGACAGAAAAGATAAAATATTAGTAGTAGTAGATAGACTAACCAAGTATGGACACTTTATTGGAGTAATAAAAAAAGATTCAACAAAACAAACGGCTGAAATATTCTGTAAAAATATTTACATAATACATGGGTTCCCTAAGGTTATCATCAGCGATAGAGATACCAAATTTAAAGGGAATTTTTGGAGAGAATTTGCAAACATATCAGACCCTCTCTCAATATGATCTCAATTTACCACCCTCAAACATATGGTCAAAGAAAAGTTGTCAATAAATGTTTACAAACCTATCTTCGTTGTTTTATCTCCGACAAACAAAATAAATGTTTTCAATGGTTGCACCTTGCTGAGTGGTGGTATAATTCCACTTATCACACATCAACTAAAATGACACCATTCCAAGCTCTTTATGGTTACAAACCTCCATTTTGGAAGGAGTTGGCCACTAGCCACATAAAATTTGTGTCAGTAAAAGACCATTTAGATGAAATTCGAAAAATCCTTCAGTTACTCAAAGAAAACTTAACATTTGCAAGGAATCGAATGAAGCAACAAGCTGAACAAAACCAAATAGAAAGAGAGTTCGAAGTAGGAGAATGTGTACTTGTGAGACTTCAGCCTTACAAACAATTATCCCTTAAACAACATGGGAAGAATAAATTGGCTCCAAAATTTTATGGACCATATCAAATAAACAAAAAAACCAGTCACGTAGGTTACTGGTTGGATTTACTAGATAAAATTCATATCCACACTGTTTTTCATGTATCATGTCTAAAGAGAGTCTTGGGGAAACAACAAAATGCGCAAACTATGCTTCCTATGTTGGATGAGGAAGGAAGAATCATTTTAGAGCCTGAAGCCATTATTGCCACCCGGTAAAAGAGATTACGTTCTCGAGTAATCAAGGAATATCTGATTAAATGGAAAAATCCACCGGAAGCAGATGCAACATGGGAGTCAGAGCACTTTCGCCAGTTACATCCTTCATTACCATTTATTTGAGGACAAAGAAAAAATTAAGGGAAGGGAAATGTTACAATAAATAAATAATATAATATAAAGACATTAAAATAATAAATAAAGTAAAATTAAACATTAATGTAATAAAAGGTCACGACGTAAAGTCATGACTCTTCATAAAAAACCATAAAGAACATATATATAAATCCTTCCTTACCATTTATTTGAGGACAAAGAAAAAATTAAGGGAAGGAAAATGTTACAATAAAAAAATAATATAATATAAAGACATTAAAATAATAAATAAAGTAAAATTAAACATTAATGTAATAAAAGGTCACTACTTAAAGTCATAACTCTTCATAAAAAACCATAAAGGGCATATATATACATCCTTCCTTACCATTTATTTGAAGACAAAGAAAAAATTAAGGGAAGGAAAATGTTACAATAAATAAATAATATAATATAAAGACATTAAAATAATAAATAAAGTAAAATTAAACATTAATGTAATAAAAGGTCATGACTCTTCATAAAAAACCATAAAGGGCATATATATATAGGCATGCCCTATCTTTGTAATATCATCATATTTTTACAATCAATTATTATTATATATCTTATTATGGATTCAGAGTGAAGTTGTTCATTAATAAACCCTTGTTTCCTTCACAAAGATCCTTGGAGGGTGTTCTCATTTGTCTTTGCAGGACCTAGCTGGTGGATAGTTTTGGGAGAACAAGCCTAACTTGGGCTTCCATGGGGCTACAAGCCCACATGTTGGATGTCAAGGGCCTGCATGCCGAATGAGAGAGATCAAACTTGGAAGTCCTTAAAGATGAATTGGACAACATAACCTAGCCCTCACATGTCAATCATTTTTCCTAGGAGAGGAAAAACGTCTCTTTTTGAGGCATGACATCACTTAGGGGGGTTAGGGTTTGGTGGTGTGGTTGATGCATTGACACTTGGATGTTTTGAGGAGAGGTGGCCTTTGACCATGAAGGAAGTAACTTGGATGCTTGACATGTGGCTTTGGCAAGCCTATACACACTCCTCCTACACCAACGACTTGCTTATAATGCCAAAACGTCTCCTAAAGGGGTGACATCATTCTAAAATTAGGGTTTTCTTATGTGAAAAAGTGAATTTTAAATGAATTATTTTGTAAAGGGGGAAAGATTAGGGTTGTTGACCCCTAATATTGTGTTTTACCCCTTAGTTTATGGATAAATCACCTTGGTGACATTTGTATAAATAAGAAATCATAAGATCTCATTTTAACATAACTCTCCCTCATTGTGAGAGGACTTGGTATGAAATTTTCTCTATACTTGGCTCTTTTATCTCTTTTTCACTTTTTTATGGCTATATTTATGAATGGTTGATGGAGTAGGTCTAGCGCTAGCTTTGGATGATGCTTTCTAGCTCTTATGGTGGATTATCTTGGCATTTTTCTTGATCTTGGTATGGTATTTTACTATTATGCTATCATTTTTTTCAAGTCAAGTATTGTTATGATAGGAAATAGGTTGTAAGTATAAGGGAATACAGCTCCTCCATAGTCTTCATCATTTTATTGCTTCATCTTATTTATTAAACAAGGGTTTGCTAAGATAAGTATAAGGGCATACACCCTCTTAACTTAAACCCTAGATAGAGAAACTTGCCTTGGGAAGTGAAAGGAATTACACCCCCAAGAAGGTAGCTTCTCTAGCTCTTACTTCTTTTGACTCCATTAACCCAATAGTAAATACACTATTCATATATTTTTTCATTGGAGATATAAAATCATTGCCTTGGGAAACACAAATTTTTGATCTTTTTGAAAGTTTTCTTGCTTGAAGTTCATTTGCCTCATTGAGAGGATTATTCCCCCACTAGGGCATCCCCTCTCTCCCAATACTCTAATTTTTGTTATAAACTTTAACCTACATCCATTAGGGCTGCATAATCCTAGCTACTAACACTCTCATAACTCCTAAACTAACCCTAGACTAGCTGTCTAATTTTCCTCACTTACTCTACTAACTAGGGCACATATTTTGGGCTAGTTCTTGGCACTTTTGTGTGGTTTATTTTTCTGCTGCATTCCATTGAAATCTACAGCCATAAGACTGTAATTTTCTGCAGAAAATACATATTTACAACAACTATCTTCTCTTGCTTCTTAAGTGCCATTTTTTAGCCTCTATTCATTGCTAATCTTGATGCTGATTTACTTAACTAGTTTAGATATTTGTATGCTGATTTATATGTTTTATTTTATTATATAAACTATCATCTACTGCTGCAAATTAGGGACAACAATCCTAACTTTTTGATCCAACTAACATATATCATTTCAAAGTGTCTTTTCTTGTGTCTCGGGCAGGTACAATCATCCAGAGAAGTACTATACCTATGGGGAAAAAATTACTTGACTTACAAGACATATTTTCCCACCTTTCATCGAACTTAAACTTGAACTCTAGGGACTTCACTTCCTCTTATCTCAATCTCTATATCCATCCCCCTAGGGTCACCAGAATCGCCTCCCTAGAGTGACCTAGTCACCCTTGACGTGCGAGACCTACATCGAGGTGACATTAGGTGTAGGATTCCCAAGTTGTAGCACTTGTTTTGTGGTTGGGTCAGGATTTGCCCAACCTACAACTTGCGCTATAAAAATGTCTACTACAACAATGTATTTCTAGATTTTCATAGTAATTTGTTTATTGGAAATGACAAAAAAATAAAATAACAAGATTTTCTTGTACAATTGGGATTCATTTGAAAAAGAATCCATCTAGGATATCACAAATCATTGTCTCTTACATAAAGATTATATGAGTAAGAAAAAAATCCTAATAATATTAGGAATATTGTATGCATAGGGCTATATTCTCACTAATGATGTGAGAAAAGGTCTAGTGACAACAATCTCGAACGTTTAGTGATTCCTATTAATCAACCTACTTTTAAGTTGGATATCAAGATCATTATTACTCATTATGACAAATAAAAAAACATTGAGGCATGCTTCTAAAGTATTAAAGCCTATTTTAGTGATAATATAATTGATCAATTCATTATAAAATAATGATTGTAGAGGTTTGTATGGGAAATAAAACTCTCACATATGGCAACCCCATGTACACCATTTTATGCTTTGTCAAATTGTCATCCAACAGTGGGATCAATTCAAAGAAAAATATTGAAAGATGTTTTATCTCCTAGGATGTAGAGAAGATTTTACTGAAATATTAATGAATGCTTTGGTATATCTTCCAATTAATATTTTGATAGGGTCCACCCTCTCTTTAGGGAACATAAGCAGACCAACGAACATTTTCCATTTCCCCCCTTCTATTGTGCGATATTATAAACCATAAAGTAATACATGTTTATAAAAAAAATACATAAAATAGATCAATATGTATGTGTGTGCTTAGATGATGGGAGGGGAGGAAAAATAATAAATGCGGAAATAAAGGTCCAATAGCTTGTATTATCTTCAATACATGAAACTCTCCAACCATAGAATAAGTAGTGAATTGACTTATATAGTGATTTTAGTTAAAAGTAGTGTAGAAATTCCTGCATATGTCTTTTATTGCAAGTTCAGAAATCTCACCTCAACAAAGGTTTCCTAAACCTAATACTTGAGAGATTTCAACCTTGGGGATGATATGAAATTCATAATTATAGCAATGAACAATAGAAAATACTTCACTTCCCTTTAATCCAAATCACTAGGCAACTCATGTGGCAAGATACCAAACAAGTATACTTCTATGTCAACAAATTACAACATTTAGGGCACACTTTCCATGCATATGACAAATCTGAAATAATTTTATTACAAAAGGATTCATAGTAATAAATATACCCCCTTTATCTTCAAGATATATGTCAAATCAATTAACGATTTCAAACCTATGTTATATTAAATCAACATGAACAAGTGTTGGAAATCACCCAATCTAGAAGATAATACAAGATGAAATTCAAATATGCAAGTACACAATTATTAGATAGTTGAAACACTTCATTTATAGATAAAAGATGAATTACATGTACATACTCACGACTTATCATGCGTTGGTACAATTTCAATATCTCCAAACCCTAGCTAGTGAAACCAAGAAAACCCTAGCCAACAACTCCTAGGTAGGATTCACTCCTAACCAAAGTTGGTCACTCCACCAAGAATCCTCAACAAGCTAGCATCATCACCAACAAGTGTTATTTTCTCACAAGAGATACTAGATACACTATTATCTTTATCCCTCTAGGGTTGATGAAAAACCCTAGATTGTTTTCCTCGTTAGGGTGAAACCCTAACCCTATAATATCACTTCTCTAAGAGCCCTACTGCATCAAGACAAAGATAGTTAATACAAAGAGGAGTACACAAGAGAGACAAACTAGTGCGCTCATCTCCTCACATCTCTAATACAAGTGTTTGATGAATGAAATTGAATGACTTAACTCTCTCCTTTCTATTTTCATATGAGAAGTAATAGAGGTCAACAATACAATAATGGTCCTAATCCACTACAAGCAACCTATCCATAAGAAGCCCACATGTGAAACACTCCCTTTACAAGAGACATGTCAAACTCCAGGTTAAATATGTCCAATAAATAAGCTTACAAGGTTGAATGCTCCATGAATGTGTTTAACACTCCACCTCTTCAAGCCTTCAAAGTTCCAATGCTCCTATGCCATGTGCTCCTTTATATCCACCTTGTTACCGCTTGAACTAGCACCCTTGCGAAAAGTTCCAACACAGGTGCTAACTGACACAATAATATGGGAGGTGCACCACTGTCACCTAAATACATTCTCCCTTGCATTTTAGGCAAACTGCTAGAAGCCAAGGGAGGTTATCCAAAATAATGAAAGTAAACCTCTTCAAGTGAATTAAAACTATGCAATCATATGATTTACGTGAATGAATCCACAAAAAATGCAACAAGGTCATGCACAAGGATTCCAATTCTCTAAAAATATACAACTAGGAATGATAACATCGACCACAGATATATCCACTTGAAAGAAAGGTTAGGAGTTGGTGGATGTGTGTGTCAAATATGGTGTGTAAGATAAACAATGTTAATAATTTTGTATTTGCATTTAAGTCTATTACTCAAAAAATGAAACTGCCAAGAGGTTAGAACCACTTTAAGCTACTTTAGAGCACAAAGAGTGAAGACATTTAGCGTAAATCAAAGGTTTTATGTGTGTTAGTGTTTAACACTTGATTATTTTCTATGAGAGGACAAGATTATGACTATCCTTTCACTTATAAATATGTTTTATGAATAAAAATGCAAAAAATTAGATTTAGATTATGAAAACACCATTCAAGAGAGAGATTAAGGAAGAAAGACGTTTCCACTTGGTTTAAGTATATTCTATGCAATAATATCCAAAAAAGTGTTAGAAACAAGTTCTAAACATATGTAAGCATTAACCAAACAAGAACTTGCAAATTAGATGGTGAATCCCCCTAGGATTTCATAAGTTAACACTTGGAATTCACCAAATAGATCTCTAAGTAAAATATAAACAATTATAAGAACATTAGAGATCAAAATTACCTCTAGATATGTAACCTAATCTTGGTAAGTGATATAGAAAAGAAATGAAGGCTAGGTTTTAGTAAAAAGACACCTTGAAGGACCAATTGCTGGCCTTAGGGTTTCACCAAACCTGATTTTTATTGCTGCAATTTAATTTCCAGATTTGATAAACACCTTAAATCACCCCACACAATGTTAGATAACACTTTAAAGCTCCATCCAATAGGGTTTATTTTCTTGCTTAGGGTTAGATATCAACAATGAAGCATAGAACCTAGGATAAATTTGTCTAGGAAATGAAATATTTTGGTAACTTTACACTAGAAAATTAAAAACAAAAATCTAAATTAATGTTTTTCTTTTGATTTTCACAATTAGATTTCCTTTAAAAAACAAAAAAAGTGAAAAAAATAAAATTTTAAGGTTTTTTTTGTTGGTTGTTGGATATATCAAAAATGCCTTTTTTTTTTTTTTATCCAATTAAGGTGGGAAAAATAATCCCTTATCTAATCAAGACAAGGTGTGAAGACCAAAGTCCCTACAAGAAGGGATCCCACAAGGGAAAAAAATTCACCAACAAGATCAATCGTGACTTGAATAAATTACCTAAAACCCTTGCCAAAGAACCAAAGGAAAAACAAGACAAGAGATTGAGCACTTACTAAACCAAGCAAAGGAGGATGGATGATAAAATACCCTAGACATCCTTATTCCAAGTAGTTAATTAACTCCTCAAATGGATTTATCTTGCTAGCTAGTAGAAGCCTTGAAATATTCACACTTATCTTTGATGCACCAATAACTTAAACAAGAAAGAGAAAGATCCACCCCACTCATAAGTAAGTCAACCTGATCGAAGATCTGTCAACTTGGTCGGATTGGTTGCAGTTTCCCATTCATGACCATATTAATCAAGCCCCGGGGATGGATAAAAAAAATTCCTAGTATCCAAGCAATTGCGTATCCCAACCATCCATCCATCATATGTATCCATCCTGCCTGTACGATGTGTTCCATCCATATATTATGGGATAAAGGTGAGATTTATGAGAAATTTTGTTTAGGATCAACAAAATGACACCTTCTTTATTTCTTATAACCAAAAATTACCACCCAAACCCAAGGACTATTAAAATGCATTCAAGCTTTGCCTCAGGTCTATGAACTAACTATCTATAATAAAGTAGGGTGAAAAATTCCCCCGTTGTTGGTTTCATTCTGAGTTGACACCAAAACCTCAAAAGGTAGATATTTTATTAATTGTATTCAAAATTATATCCAACAATTCATAACTATTTGGAATGAGAGGAAATCCTCTATTTATAGAGGAGGCTTCTACATCCTTCTCATTCTTTGTTCATTATTTCTCCCTAAGATTATCATAGCAGACTACCAAAGAATACTTTTCATCCACACAAAGGACACTAACAAAGAAGACTTTTCATCCACATAAAGGAGACTAAGTAAAAATTAATTAAATTATGCCACATGTACATAAAACCCTCATGAGAGGGTGACATCCCACAAAGAAAAGGGAAATTTTCTCTTTTATCTCAATGTTCCAAGAAAAAATTGATGACAATTATAATGATCCAAATGATTAAAATATCATAACAGAACAAAAGTACAGACCATGTACATAATGTTAGCATGGATCTCAAATCCAATATAGATAAGTTACACAATAACTCCTTAAAAATAGGAGAACCTCCTCCACATAACCAAATACATTCATACGTCGCAATTCACATGTCTAAATAATGAAAACATGATCTCTATATATACCTATTCACACTTTCACATGAGGCCCCTTTACTATTAGGCCAACCTTATTACATATATATTTACACATTACATGTACATTTAGCCCCATATATGCCCCCCTTGGGGTCATATAATATACATTTAACCCTACATATGCCCCCCTTGGGTCATAACATAGTACCCTCCAAAAATATTTGTCCTCAAGGATTTGCAATTAAAGGCTTCACATGTGATGAAACCAAGTAATATGATTTGCTTATGTTCGTGGTTTTTTCTTTACATTGATGATGATCCATCCATCCAAAAGAAATTCTTTTAGGTCGTAATCCTTGGTGGCCAGTTGTTGCATAATTTTCTTTCCCTTGATTCCATGTATTGTTGTTGAAGCTTCTCCAATTTGTAGTGTTTGTTGGTTTTTGATAATAGCTTGTTGAAGAGTGGTTTTGTGATGCCTTGTTCCATGAATATTGACAAGTATTCCATATTATTCCTTGATATGATGATATTTACCTTCTTGTCTTCCTTGAAATATTTCTTGGTAATGAGGGTGTCGATATGGTTTCACATTTGATGGTTTTTCTTCACTTTGCATACCCATTTCATCTATCTTCTTTTCAGAGACAATGACATCCTTGATCATATTTTCTTGGTCTTTGATTACTCTAGACTTGGAGATAATACCATCATATTTGGGATGTACATCCTCTAGATGGAGTTCAACTTCTTCAAGTATATTTTGTTTACCTTCTTGAATCTTGTCTCTTTCTCCTTTTGAAGCTACAATGTGACCCCATCTATCAAATTCTGTCATCCTTCTTCAATTCTAGATTGAATTTCTAATTTTACTGCATTAGTATTTAGGGATTCCTCAACCTTCTTGCAAATTTCCTCTTCAAGTCTTTTGGTAGATTCTTCATCCAAGATCCTCTTTTATTCTTGATTTTGATAATTATTCTTTCCTTGTTTCAATATTTTAACCTCATCCAAAAAAATTTCATTATGGTTTCATAATATACATACCTCTTCATCTTTCTTTTTCAATTCTTCCCTTGAATCATCCTTTTCCCAGTTTTCTTTGCTACTCTTTCTTGATTTAGGTTCTTAACCTCCTTAATGAGTGATTCATTAAGGGATTGAATCTTAATGAACTCATCATTTTTCTTTGTAATATAATTTCTTAGCTCCTCATTATACTTTTTCAATTTGGAGACATTTTGTTTTGATTCCTTTAACTCCTCTTAAATTTTATACATCTCCTCCCTTTTTTTATCCTTAATCCATTTATTTGAGAAGAGTTCTTCAAAATTTTTCCATGTTGGGGAGTTTTGAGTACCTTCGTCAAGGCTAGCCCACCACTTAAAAGCCTCATCCTTCAATTAAAATACTTCCTTCAAAGGACTCAAATTATTTTCCTTTATCATTCTCAACCATTCCCCGGGATTGATTTCATCTTTATCTTCATCTCTGCTAAAGATAGATATTTCCAATGCTTCTTAATTTAGGTATAACTCGAGCCTAAACTTACACCCTTAATATATCGTTGGCCCTCGACCAAGTTTTGGGGAAACTTTGGTCAATTTTGGCCCACTTTTGGACTTCGACACGTTGGTCGAAGAAGGAGTGCCCAGGCGGAGCTAAGATCGCGGATCTCACCGATTTTGAGGGTTATGTGGACCTAGTAAAGGGTCCTCTAGGGTTTTGTAACAATTTTTTGGGATGTCGGCCCATGGGGTTTTCCCACGTTTATGCCTTATTGTAAGGGTTTGTAAAATATAAATAAAAGAGGAATGTATTGTAGAAGAGAGGAGCTAAGTGTAAGTAGTTCGAGTTTCTTTGTGCAAAGGAGTGTATGTACGTTAAGGCTTTTTGCTTGATAGAGGGTTGACTCTGTTCCTTGACCTAGTTTTGGAAGGAGGATCTGGTGCTCTGTGTGAAGATCTCTTGTCTAGTGCGAAGATTGACTCTGTGGCTTAGTGCACATGAGTGAATGAATGTAAGATTTGGGCGAATAATAAAGAGGTGAAGTGATTTGTGGACATAGCCCCACCCTGGGGTGAACCACATATATCTGGTGTCTCATGGTTTGCTCAGTGTTGTGTTATTCATGTTATGAATCTACTTAGTGCTTATATTAGGATGTGTAATATATATGTATGTGTTGCTTAAATGATTTGCTTATGTTAAAATGCTATATCTGATTCACAGTGCTAAGTGCTAAGTGTTTAAGGTGCATAATATTTTGTTGTTACTACACTAGATCTATATTTGATTATGTTTTGCGATGTTAATAGGGTTAATAAACTAATACATGTCACCTTCTAAGAGTTAATAGAATATTTTGCAAAGTGATTTTATCACAGATCTGTGTCCTAACCTGGTTACAGACACCTGCGTCCTGTAAACCCCCCTGCTTCTACCTCGAGTGATACTTCACCTGCTTCGTAGGTGTTACCGAAAGGGTCGATAGTCGGGGTTTTTTTGGTGTGCTATTAAGTGTTGAACACTGGGTTTGTCCCTATGCCAACAAATGGTTCTGTTACTGGGACTTGGAACTGTGATTGCTGGGAATTGAAGTAAAGAAAAAGAGAAGGTCTATGCGTAGATTTTCTACTAAAGTGCACAATACTCTACTTGACTTGTGAAGCTTTGTGATAAGAAAGCAAGTTGATCTGAAGAAAAGAGGTAAGATCCTAAAGAAGCAAGCTTTGTTCTTTGACAAGATAAAGATAAGTGAATTTTTTTGTTTTGAAAGCATGAACTTAAGTATGTTTAATAGATTATGTCCTAGTCTAAGGCTAGGGCCCAGTTTAAATAAAGAGTTGATTTGAGTAAATTTAATGGAAATGAATAAATATATGTTATTTCTATGCATAGAAAGAGTTTTTGGACTAATAAGTGGATGTAGGAACCTAGAAATAATTTTTGCAAATTGCAGGTCCAACACTATGATCCTAGGGGAAGTGTGCAGTACATAAAAGGTTGGGGAACATTTAAAAGAAAAAGAGGATTGACATTGTGTTATAATTGCAAAAGGTCCGGACATCTTGCTAAGGAATGTCCTGAGGTAGGCCCTATTTGTCTATGTTGCAAGGTTGTTGGTCATGAGGTTGAGGATTGTCCAAGGATTATTGCTAAAGTTGAAGGGATGAACATAAGATAAGAAAAATACGAGGAAATTCAAGAGACTAAGGGCATGTTAGAAAGTCATATATAGAAAAGGTTAGGGGAAGTTCATACTACAATATTACAGTTGAAAGAAACGATGGATGTTCATAAATATTTCAGTTTACCATAAATCCTGAAAGAAAAA
>JASDQU010815973.1:4793-15692 GCA_032191745.1 Picea mariana
TATATGCATATTTATTTATTTACTAGGAAAAAGGATTAACTATATTTAATTTCATATTCAATATTGCAAATTTAGTATTTTATCAATTATATTATGATACAATTATATTTAATTATATTATAATATGATTAAACATAGCAAAGGAGCACTTAGGATTATTAATATCTATTAATACCCAAGCCTCCAGACTTTGAGTAAATTCCTCATCATGATTTTATGAACCCAAATATCAAGAATGTTAGAGTTCCGGAGAGGGTCCCTCTCATATTGTAAAGTGTTGCAAATATAATTATTTATATTAATTTATAATATCATTAATCACTTTAAATTTTTATATCGATATGTGTGCAACCATTGAAGCATGAAAGGTTAGTTTCGGGCCTTCGTTGCTTGTTCATTCTATTACCCCAAACATTCGGGAGTCCCAAAGTCCTGAATTCCTAGAGATTCAAAGTCTCGAACTCCCAAAGGGTCCACACTTCACGTGATTTCACATTAAATACTAAATTAAAAAGGTAAAGATGGTTTTTAATTTATAATAACTCATTTAAGATATATATGCATATTTCAATGCACCTTTTTGGAAATTGCATCTAGGTTTATAAGGTCTCCAATATTATATTTAATATTTGAAATGAGGGAGAGTGAGAGAGAGAATTTCAGGTCAACCCCTTCGGCTCTCTACCACATTGTTTATACTCCAATCTCCTGGCGCCCCATAGTCCCAAATCCCCGAAGTGGCCCCACGTATACACCTTTCCGCGTTATTTAATATTTAAAAAGAACTCTCTACATTCACGTGTAACCATTTTAATAAACCTTAAAGTAATATAATATAATATATTATATTCCTAAAAAATTATGCCATAGGGTGAACCACAACAGACAGGTATGACTATAGAAATCGACTCAATTCCAGCATATGCTATATAAACTAATGTGCAAGAGAAGTAAGAAAGAGGCTTACCTCGTCCAAACATTTGATGATGTCCACCGTTGAGCACTTTGACCCAAAGCTTTATACCTGCAACAAGTTCTCAACAAACAAGTAGATCAAGCATATACTGATGATATAACAAGTTATCACATTAGATAGCATAATCCATCAATATAAAAAACAAACATGCCCATGGATCATAACACATATACTTGCAAGAAATCAATTGGATGGGAAATGAGTATTTCTATTAATAAATGATCAGTAGAAGTGAAAAAATTACATACTTCCATGTCGGAACGGTTCAGAACCAAGAAACCGATTTTCTTTCAACTAGGCCTCCACCAAAGGCAAGCTCATATAAGGGAGACAAAGAGGTTCTCCATCAATAAGGGAAGATCTTGGGGAATGAACATTGTGTTCAGACTTCAAGGAAAAAGGGATGCAAACTCAATAATGAAGTAATAATTTCTCGAGAGTAACTTTTCTCTCAAAGTTGAATTCTCTCTCCTTTTTCCATAGCTCGGAATTGGCTTCTTTATAGCTTTCAAAATGCAACTCAAGGGTCGAGTCAGAACATTTTCAATATGTGGAAGGCCAAGGATCAAATATCTCCTGTCGTGACATGGAAACCCAACATTTAATTTTGATTTTTTGGCACAAATCCCAATGTATGTGGGCTGTAGTGGAGTAGCCAGCATATAAGCTTGTTGTATAGCTTGCAAGGTGCATACAATTGGAAAACTATTTATTTTTGTCTCTGGATTCATTAATCATGGAAAGTAAGGCCCTCTCTGCAAGATCACATAGGGTGAGGAGAATCTTGCTTTAACATATGGCCCCTAATGTGTGAGGTCAAAGGACAATTTGAGATGGTCGAAATACATTATAAATAACCCAGAAGTGGAGTGGTAGAGAACTAGCTGGATGAACTCAATTGCTTATTACATTTTGCACTGACTTTGCATACATGGCTGCCAAAAATACACTGCATATCCATGTGAAAAATATACCAAATAAGTGTCTGTGGCCATGAAATAGGAAAATACAAATGCGGTTACATGCCAATAGTTGTCATAGTCATGAACGAGGCCCAATAAAACCAATCTCAAAATCAATCTAAAGATATATGTATACCATGGAGTACAATCTAATCTCCCATGATCACTGAAGTCATATAGGTACTGGTCCAATGAAAAGGAAGCAATAGCTCAGGAAAGTTGTGGCCACATAGTGATGTCTTCAAGTCTTGTACACAATCCGCCAATGGTGAAAGTCTAGATAATGTGAATAAAGGAGTTGAGGTCGAACAAAATGAGACATCGTTTGATTACCGGTCATTGATGTATACCGTTAACAAACGCGAGACAGCCTACCAATAATGAAAGAAGGTATCAAGGCACCGAGTACATTCTTACAAGTATGAATAGAGGAGTCAGTGTTGAAGAGGAGTCGGTGTCGAACACTTGAAGAATCCATCAATCAGGAGACATTGATGTATTCCCAACTGTCGATGGTGAGAGAGCCTGCCACTAATGATTGCAAGCCTCAAGGTACTCATAAGACTCTAGGTCTCGTTTCTAGATAATGGGCTGATGTCGATGGAAATAGGCCTTCTGAAAGGAGAGCATTAAGGCACCTCTCATCAATGAGCACGATGTACAAAGTAGGAGATTCATGATTTGGTGGAAATCAAACGAAGAACAAGTTCGCGAACCAATGACCCTATGCATCTTTCGTGTGTCCCAAGTGCAAGTGGTACAGGAAAAAGACCCTCTGAATAGCAACCAATGATGAAAAACTAATGACAAAGGAGAGGAGACCACCCATAAGGCTAATGGCATCCAAGACACTACATGAATCCCAATGTGTGAATAGATGTCTTGCCGTCGAACACAAGGGAAACCACTCAGTCAGTGACCAATGATGAAATGTCGACTGTTGGGTTCAAGGTTACCTACCAATGATGGAAGTAGGGCCAGGGTTCATGATGAGACTAAAGTATCATGTGATTCTAAGACAAACTGAGGGTATGGTCGACATGCAAAGTCAATATTTTTGAGGAGTGGCTGACACAGGTTGATAGAATTCCTTTGAATAAGAGCAAGAGACATATGGTGGACCCTGACAACATAGACCCAATGATAAAATCATGAGACGCAAGAGGCATCAATGAAGTTCTTTGTAGGGACTAGAAGAGTAACCAGTCGGTAGAGAAGACTCAGTAACAAGCTCAGCTTCCTAAGGTCATGCTAATCGAAAAATTATAATGAAAAATGGACTCAATAACTTTTTGTTATGTTCAAAGGCAACACGACTGCTGCCGATATAAGATAATTCTCCCTTCTCGCTCGTCTTATTTTTTTTTCATAACAAATGAATGATATGATACAAAGGAGGAAACGAGTGTCGCAAGTAAGAAAAACTAGTTCCAGCAGTGGAACATACCTATGCTCAATGTAGGGAAGTGCATGTGGGAGATGGACATTTGGGGAATGTTCCCTCCTAGGTATAGGGTGTCAAATTGTGAAGGATAAAAACAAGGCTCTGCTTGGTTGAGGATGAAAAATTTCTAAGGCAGACAATTTATAATGCAAAGAGAGAACTGATTATAGGCTCAATACTGCAAGTAGGGGCATGAGATGCAATTACAACTTAACGCCAAAAAAATGTCCCTTTTATGTATTTTAGTCTACTTGGTGTGAAAAAGGGATAAACTTGTGTCAAGTAGACGTCTTTTCAAATCCAATTTACGAGTGTGAAAATGACAAGTTCACTCGGCTATCTTTTCTATTTTTGGTAATAAGTCAGAAAATACCTTAACTAAGACTCGCGATCTTTCAAATTCATTTAACGAGTGTGAAAGGGACAAATCACTCAACAATATTTTCTCTCTTTTAAAGACGATATGGAAAAGATCTTAAATTAAACTCATTTGGGAGTCCACGGGGTAAAAGGTCGCATGTTTATGAATGAGAAATGAGGCTCATCATGAATTCAAGTACGAGTTGTGAGGGACTCCCGGTCTTGATGAAAAAATCTCTGCATGGGCACCAAATGTAGTAGGGGATCTAAATAGGGCACCCATGTCTGGTAAGTCTCTACCACTTGATATTGACATGACTTTATAGCAAATGGAGGGTTCTATGTTGCAACAAATGGGTTTGTACCTAGGGCATTAAGAGTGATAGTTATCAGATAATGCAAAAAATGCATACTGGAGTGGATACCTATCCTATATGTCGGGTAATGAACATACCTTCCTAAGGTCATGAACGATCAACAAAGTACTGAAATCTACAAGAATCCCAGGTTAAAACTACAAAAAACCAACTCGGTCCACTTTTGTATTAGTCCATTAGGTGCAAAAATGGTTTAAACTATATAAAGTGGGTAAAAATGATTTATAAATAGTAATAAAATAAAAAATTAACATACCATTTTGATTTTTTACCCAACTAGTGCAAATTGGACCAAAATTCCTCCAAGAGTCAAACGACAATTATGGGAGCATCCGGAAATAAAATCATGAGTCGTCTGGAATAGGTAATTCTTGATCTCTTCCTCTTCAATTTCAATAGATTACAATTTTGAATTAGGTTTTAAATTTTTAGTTATTTAAAGAGAAAAGTATAGATTTTGGTGTATGCAAGTTGTCTATGATTAGGTTGCATATACGAAGAGGTATACTCTTATGTATTAACTACGGGGGGCGTGTATTGATCCCTACACACGAATATGTGCAAAGGAATCTATGTACAAGCACGCAAATGACCAAAATGAGGGGTCTAACTCAAAATTGTGTTTGTCTTTGATGGGATGGTGCTTGAAGGGCGAGAAAGGGAACATGAAAAGGTTGATGACATTGTATATAGAGATCCAGGGGCCCAAATGGATTTAAAGTGATGTGGTTTGTATAAGTTTTGGGCGCGCAAAGGAATGAGAGCCCAAGTGAGGTTGTTGGATATGTTGGTGGGTTACTGGGACCCTGATAACGAGAACTTTAATCTCGATGGGAAACCATTGAGAATTGAAGTAGAGGACATTTATTTTCTAACTGGTCTATCACGCCAGGGGGAGGTTGTGAACCTCAAGTCGCAGAGAGCAGGTAGCAGGATAAAGATAGAAGAATATATTGATGCCCACTGTGTAGCAGGGACTCCTAAGGTAGGGAGTTAATTCCCTATCCGGGAAACAAACAACCTCAGTCTGAAGATCATTGTCCTATTTTTGACCATGATCACAGGTTCAGCCTCATTGCACCAGGCATCGAGGCCTCTCATGTTCTATGTAGTGCAGTGTGCGAGACCCATAGTGTATGACTGGTGTACCTCACTACTTGCCAATATGAAGAGCCAGTTGACAGAGTGTAAACATGGGGGTAAAAGAAATTTTGGGTTTGCCTCCATCTTGTGCAGTTTATTTTTCGAGCGGGTTCCAATTTTGGGACCTAGAGTTGAGATTCTCACGAGAGGACCTCACAATCCATCCCTGGAATGGTGGACCAAGGTGATTAGGTGGCAGGGAGGGGGTAGGGTGTCGGCACCCTACAACGAGGAATTTTTCTACTGGTGGCGGCAACAAGTCATCGCTCTGGATGACTATCCATATGAGGGGATCGAGTTTATAGGAGATCCATACATGCCACTTCCACCAGGGTCCACCTACGGTGACATAGGTATGTCAAAACGTTTTTACATATTTCATTTTTTTTGTATTTTTCTATAATTAGGAAAAACATATTTTTGGATGGTGCTTAAGTTTTGACTAGACATTTGTGTGCCACAGACGTGGGTCCACGACGGCTAGAGGGTCTCCCTCGAGATTGACGGAGGAACCAGGGAGATGAAGTGGCGGGAGGAGAGGCCGAGAGGGTCTTACAAAACATGTAGGGAAACCTGTCATGTCTAACTCATAGGATACCCATTGTCCAGGTAGAGGATATTCCTGAGGCCATGCAGTGACAAGTGGTTGGTGTACCCAAGGCATGGGTATGACTCTTTTGGCGTCTCACAAATGTTGTGGTTTTCTACCATGATACACATCTGGTGCCATAGGCATAGATGTCGTGGGATATTGTAATATCAAATATATATGTATTGAGGGTGTTAGCCCCATTTTGTACTATAAACACTATATTTTTTGAAATTTATAAAAAAGGATCTTCAACTTTACTTATATTTACAATGTGTACAATGATTAGATGGTTTTCTTTGCTTTTAATTATTTGATAAATGTCAATCTAAAACAAAGTTAGCACAAGCATCAGATACATGATTAGAACTCCTAGGAATATGATAATATGTAATAAAATAAAATTATCATTCTAAAAGATGTACCCGTAGGAATCGTTAGAGTAAAGTAGGATCACGCACGTGGTAATGGTCGTTCAATTGATGTACTATTAACTAGGAATCTAGGCGAACTTCCAATGAATGAATTCCATGTGAGATAGCATCGCGTAAAAGTTATATAACGACGCTATATTCAGCCACATTATTCGTGGATGGCCTTAGGCATACACCTCCTGAAGACACCAGTAGACCCTCGGGTGAATAAACCACCCAAGTGACGGAAGCCAAGTTCCATGTGTGATGAATGGACCTGTCTGCGAATCTTAAGTAGACTGACGACTCCGTTGATGTCTATCAAACAAGTGAAAACTCAATAAGTAACACAAAGACCAAAAATAAAGGAGATATATACACTAAATTACATTAGTATAAAAAGAGTTCCGCTCAAGATTGGGGCTCAAGCGTAGTATATTTTCAAGTAGAGCCCATTTATGGGCTCAACCAACTTATTCCCTTCGTAATCTTCTAACTCATAGGCCCCTTTTTCTAAAACACGTCGCATGATATAAGGACCATGCCACATGGGTTTAAACTTGCCTGCCCCCAATGGTTCTTTGGATTGATCGTACAAGAGGACCAAGTCACCCTCAATGTACAACCGAGGACAGACAAACTTATCATACTAGACCTTAACACATTGTTTGTTCACCTCAATAGCCATAGAGGTGTCTCGACGCTACTCATCAAGAATCTTTAGTTATACAAGGCATCGATCGAGATCAGAAGTGTCAGGTAGGAGTGCGACTACCAACTTAAGAGAAGGGATTTTGCATTCAATGGGTAATATCAAATCCACACCATGTACTAACTGGAAAGGGGAAAATCTGGTGGTAGTCTTGACCGAGGTTCGATATGCCCAGAGTGCAGGATATAGCATGATGTGTCAGTCAGATTTACTCTGACTGACAGTTTTTTTCAAAATGGTCTTGAGAGACTTGTTGACAGCCTCTACTTGCCCATTTTCTTGGGGATAATAAGGAGAAGAATGACCATGTTTAAACCCTATCTTAGCTTCTAGTTCTTCCATCATCTCATTCTGAAAGTGACTTCCATGGTCAGTAACAATCTCACTCAAGATACAGAACTGGGTGATAATATGATTGAATACGAAGAAGGTTGCAGTCTTCCCATCATATTTAACTATAGGCATGGCCTCAACCCACTTAGTAAAGTATTCGACGACCACGATAATGTGTTGATGCCCCCCAACCAAAGTTGGGTTGCAATCATTGAAGTCCACCCCCCACTTGGTGAAGGGACCAAAAATAATGACTGGATGAAGAGGGGCTGGATGTGAGTGCATTTTCCGAGTGAGAACCTAGCGGGGGTGACACTTCTTAACCGCTTCAATACAATCCTTAAAGATACTAGGCCAGAAATAACTGGCTCGCAAAATTTTTGGGGTTGTCGCAAGCCTGGATAGATGAACACCACAAGCCCCACTGTGGAAATCGTTCAGAACAGATCAAATTCTCCATCAGTTAAACAATGATGCAAGATATTGTCTATTCCTCAAAGATACAAAGTGTCATCGACGATAGTATATTTCTTAGCTTGGTATCTTATACGTCATCGGTCATCTTGTGAGAGATGATGAGGGAACTTCAAGGTCTAAAGATAGAGCACGATGTCTCCATACCAGGGGTCAGATGAAGAGACAATAAAAATGTGTTCATCCACAAATGAATCAACATGGATAACGTCCTCATCTAATCGTGGAAAATTGGATATTATTTCTGCAAAGAATAGGGATTTCTTGGATTTTGCAGAAGCAAAATCGAGATCAAACCCATGTAAAATGACAATCCATTTATTGTATTTTCCCCCTATGATATGTCGGGTAAGGACGTATTGAAATGTATTGATGTCAACAACCACCATAGTCTTAGAAAGTAATATATAATGATGTAGACGCTGGACTGCGTGAATGACATCCAAATCTAGATTTTCAATGTGAGTATAATTAAGTTAAGGACTGAGTAAAGTTCAACTAAGATATTAGATGATGTGCTCATGGAGTTCATCATCCTCCTGAACCAGAACCATACCAATCATATCTTTGGACATGCAGATATAAAGAAAGTAATATCTACTGTAGTCATGAGGCTTCAGGAGAAGCATCAACACTAAAGATTTCTTCAAAGAATCGAAGGACTCCTGGGCTCGCTCATCCCAGATAAAAGGGGTTTCCTTATTCAAAAGATGCATGAAACCTTTAGTGATAGTGGCATAGTTCACTATAAACCTACGAAGAAATTTAGATTTACCCTGTAGACCCTGAAGTTTTATAATTTTGTGTGGGGGAGGCAATCGAAGTATTGCCTCAACCTTAAGTGGATCTACTGTGATCCCAGTCTCAGAAACTAGAAAACCTAAAAGACAACCAGACTTAACGCAAAAGATGCATTTGTGAGAGTTCAACCGGATTCTATAATAATGACATCTTTCAAAAATAAGTCAAAGGTGAATAATGTGGTCCGCTCTCTTACAAGAGTGAGCAGCAAGATCATCAAGGTAAGCTTCGGCTAAGTTCTTAAGATCGTGAAAAGAGAAAGTCATGGCATGTTGAAAGGTTTCTCCGGTGTTTTTAAGTCCGAAAGGCATCTTCCAGTATGCAAAGGTACCCCAAGGACAAATGAATGTCATCTTGTGTTAATCCTCGGGTTTGATTTGAATTTTATTATATCTTTAAAATTCGTCCATAAAAGAAAATACTTCGCTTCCCGCACACTCATCGAGAATATAATCGATGAAAGGTGTGCAGAAGTTGTATTTCAGACAAGCCTTGTTTAGGCCATGGAAATCCATACATACATGGATGGTTCCTTGGTTCTTATCTACAGGAACGAGGTTGGATACCCTTTCGGTTAAGGGAACCAGGTAGATGAAGCCAACATTAAGTAGCTTCCCCACCTTTGCCTTAATAGCAGGGGCCTTTCGAGGATTTACAACTCTAAGATGTTGTCGAACAGGTTTAGCATCCAGATAAGTTTTAATATCATGTTCGAAAATACGAGGGTCGATCCCTAACATATATTCATAAGAACAAACAAATACGTCTTGAAATTCCTTGAAGGGGTTGGTGTAGATTAGGATTTCTTCTGGCAAATAATCTGCACCGATATTTACATTTTCAACCTTACCAGGGGTACGAGAGATGTCGATCTGGATGGTAGGAGAAATAATCACCATGTTTCCTTTGGCATAAATGTCGTGCATATCAAGTGGAACTATGGCGTGGCCGACTATCTCACTCAAAGTAGATCAAAATCTATCTTGTTTGATTCTTTCTAGATCTGGGAGAAAATATGAGCGGTGATGCATATCATCCCAAGGTTTGTCGAAACCATTCATGGGTTCGATGATGGATTTGTCCAAAGGCAAAGTCCCATTGAGTAAATCATGTGAAAAATACTATGAGGTGGCCCACACGGGCCTAAACACGAGATGATCCTCGTTCGTTGGAAAGGGAACAGGATCGGGATCGATGAAAGAGTCAAGAACAACTTGATATGAAATCTCTGTTGCCGATAATGGCATGGACATCCCAGCATGTGACTGTCCTTCACTAGACAAAGTCAGTGAAGGTAGGGTCCACGGATCATCAAAATAAGACGTGCAAAAGGGAATGGACCTCCCAGTCGAGGCGAGCCTACTAGACATGGAATAAACTTGATGGTTCGATGTCGAGAAGTGGAAAGTACCCATAAGGCAAGAATACATTCCGACACCGATATTCTCAGTTGCCAACTGAGAATTGTTGATCATGGGGATCGACTGTCCAGGAGATGCATTAGGACTAGAGCACACAAAGGATAATTGATCGATCGTCACAATCTTCCCTTCATGAGGAAAACAAAGGATACAAAATACGAATGACATGATGTCGATCATAGCATAAGTCCAATTGCGACCTAGTAACAGGTTATAATCAAGAGGCACATCTACTACCTCTAATTCCACCTCTACCATCTTCCCACCTAACTGGACCAGAAAGGCGGGGAGAATACCGTGAGGGAAGAAGGAATGACAATCAAAACCAGTCAACATGTTCGATGAATTGGAAAGAGTCATAGAACCGATATCTTTCCAACAGGCCAGGGACATCACACACGTAGCAATTCCTTCAGCAATAACCATGCGTTTGATGGTATACTTGGAATACTCCACATGGATTTGGAAAGCCACATGGTAAGGCAAGCAAGGCTTAACATCTGTGAAGTCAAATTTGATGACCATTGATCCATTGGGTTCTAGAGCTCCTAGAGAAAAGAGTAAGGCATTCCTCTGTGAAGGACACGTCTGGAGTACCTCCAAAGATGACATCGCATAGGGGGTTTGGCTTAGGTCCTTAACAATAGAGTAGTTCTAGGCGGCTCTAGCATTTATATTATGGGTAGAGTGCTTAAGCACTCCTTTCAGAATTCATGGCGATGGCTCTAGTTTCTCAATCTGTAAAGTCATCTCCGGAGGAGGAGGAGATTCTAGACCAAAATGAGTTTTTTTAGAACTATATTCTTGAGATCGAGTGGCTACATCTATTTTTGCATCGACCATATTGATACATAAACAATTTCCATCTTGCGACTATTGTTTTTGACCTCCACC
>JASDQU010815973.1:17704-33199 GCA_032191745.1 Picea mariana
GGAGCTTCTTGACAATGAGCTCCAGAGTAGCGTGTGATTTCTTGCTACTGTAAATTCGCTTGATCAATTACTAAAGCTTCTGTCATCTTCTCTTTGACATCCTCACGCGCATTGACCTGTAATAGCCGATTTTGAATATGTTTTGTCATGGATCCAACCTCAGAGTTGAGGTTTATCTTTTCCTACTCTAAAGAAGACACTAGTTTCTCAAGCTTTTGCATGGTACCAATCTTTGCTGAGACTTGGTGTTGAAGTTGATCATTCTCAACATGGATGGAAGCAACTTGTTCTTCTAAACCTGTGTTTTCCTCCTGTGGCTGTAAGAGTTCTTCTTTGATAACATAAATCTTCCCCCCCAGAACATCACTTTCTTTGCAGGCGTTTTGAAGGTCATCGTTCAACTTCCCATTGTCGTGCTGCAGGATTTGGAGAGAGTTCTGCAACATAAGTTTTCCTTCCTCTTTCACTTGAGCCATTTACTATGTATCTAATCTAAGCTCTCTGCACTCTTCTTTCAATTTTTGGGCATGGTCACTTGATTCAGTACAGTCTTTTTTTAGGCATTACTTTCTCTTCTCGTAAGAAACCATCATCTCCATCAAGATTATTCAAAGAATCATGGGGCTAAGTATGGGACAGCAATCAGTGGAACACTGAAGGTAGAGATTACAAAGTACGAGATCAAGCCTGCCAAAATCACGGGATATTATAGGTTGAGTCGATCCCATTGACATAAATAGTGCTTCTGCTCAGGAGCGAAGCATGGTTGGCCTCGTGATCAGATTGCTTGTTAAGATGTTGATGCACATGGAAGAAGCTTATAGTTTGAAACTTGCTAGCTGGGATCCTTATTTTCTAGTAGATCTGATTCATTTGGAGGCTAGAGGGACTAGACTTCGTGAGCATGGCCTGCACCACCAGTTTGGAATCCCCAAAGAATGATATGGTTTGAATGTTTAGACTGAGTGCTTGCCAGAGACCTTGCCACAGTGCATAATATTCAGCAAAGTTATTAGATTGAAATCCCAACCCCCAGGCATAGGTGGATCGAGTGGAGCCTGAGGGCATGAGGATCACTCCTCCTCCACCCAAAGGACCTGGGTTTCCCTTAGAAGCGCCATCGAAAAACAAACAGTGAGTCTCCTACGCGAGTCTCCAATTAAGAAAGTCCCCTTCATTCATTAGAATTTCCCAAACAGCTAGAGCTGGAGACCTGGCAGAGGGTGGTGCTTGAGCATTTGTGGTTAGGGCTGTAAGCCAGGTTGTTTCCCTGTCATCTAACGGCTGAGCATTCCAAAGAGAAGGTTTGTAATCCAGGGTCTCTCCAAGGAGAACTTTGGCTTTCATTGCCACCTTTGAGGGAGGGCTCTCCACACTTTTGAAAAGGCGATTGTTCCTTTCAAGCCATAGTTTCTAGAAAACAAATTTAGGAAGCAACATCCAGACTGTTTTGAGCAGGTCCTTTTTGGCAAGATGGAAGGGAGAGGAGTCGGCCCAATTGGAAAGGAGATCAATAGTAAAAGCGGGCATAGCAAAGCTGGGAATACTCGTGGGAAGGACTTCTTGCCAAACCTCTCTTGAGAAGGGACAGGAAAGAAGTAAGTGGTCAATGTTTTCCTCATAATTCTTACACAAGGAACATCTTGAGGGGCCTTCCAGTCCTCTTTTTCTCAGATTCTCCGCAGTGAGGATACTTCCGTGCACTATATTCCAGCAAAAAAAGTCAACTTTCAGGATGGACAAAGTGGACCAGACGTACTTCCAGTGGATAGGGTTTGGGGCAGCATGAGGGACCGCCATTAAAGATTGATAGCCTTCCACTGTAGTGAAACTTCCAGATTTTGTACCCCAACCTCTCTTATCCCTAGCAGCTTGTTTCAGTGGGGCTTTTCCCTATAGGAGCTTGGACAGAAGCTTTTCCTCCTCGTCAAGCCTAGGGGGATGGCCTCTTAAATTCCAATCAGACCAGTTATTTTCATTATCCCAGGCAGAGAGGTCCCAAAGGGTAAAGACATGCTGCTCCTGAAGCCACTATTTTATATTCTGTATTCCAAGATTTTTCCCCAAAGGCTCTTCCCCAAGGATTGAGTCTTCCCATACTTTGATTCTTTTCCCATTACCGGGGATCCAGTACAATAAAGATCTGAAGTGTTCCAGTGCTTTGAGACAGAGTTTAAAGATAGGGGATCCTTTTTTAAGGGGAGGATTTTTATCTAAGCACCGCTGTCTCTGCCCTGTGAAGTATTTTTTCCACAATACCTTCTTGCTCCAGCTAGATCTTCCGGATACTATTTGCCAAAGGAGTTTGGATCCCATGGCTAAATTCTGAGCATGAATACTTCTAACTTGGAGGCCTCCTTCGCTGTAAGGTCTTTGGATTTTGTCCCAACTGACAAGATGTATCTTTTTCAGGTTTCCTCTGCCTCCTTCCCACATAAATTTTTTGAAGAGACTTTCAATCTTTCCGATGACTATAATGGGGGCTAGAAGAATAGAGAATTGGTAAATAGGGATGTTGTAAAGAACAGATTTCAACAAAACTAGTTTTCCTGCTAGTGTAATCCAACCGGCCCCCCACTTCTGAATATTTACTTTTAACTTGTCAACAATGGGATTCCATTTCACTGAGTTGATGGCAGACTTAAAGATTAGGACACCCAGGTAGGTGAATGAGTCCCAATTCTGCGAGCATTCCATTTCCAGAACTCTAGAGATTCTTCCAATTTATGTTCCAGGGCAGTTCTAACAATATATTTTGCTTTTTTGCAGGTTGATCTTGCTTCCTGAAACCTTAATGTAGATTTCTAGATCCTTCTTGAAGCTCCTTCCAGAATGGAATCCGGCACCTCCCAACAGCAGAGTATCATCTGCAAATTGGGCATGATTTATGTCCTTTACATTTGGCACCATGCGGAGACCAGGGAGGGAAAGATCTTACTGACAGTTGTTTAGCTGGAAGCTGAGCACAGAGGCCTGAATGGCATAGAGGAGAGGAGATAGGGGGCATCCCTGACGCAACCCTCTTGAGGCCTGGAAAAAGTTTGTCGATCTCCCATTGACCAAAGGGGCTATCCAAGGGGAACAGATGCATCCTTTAATCCAGCCAATGAACTCAGGGGAAAACCCAAAATTCTCCATCACCATGAAGAGATAATCATGTCTTACTCTATCAAATGCATTGGTGAGATCTAGTTTCACAACCATTCCTTTCTCTTTTCGATGGAAGCTGGAATGGATGGCTTCTTGAACAAGAATGACATTGTCTAGAATTTTTCTTCCCTTTATGAGACCTCCTTGATTTTCGGGAATGATCCTTGGCATAATTGTTTTGATTCTACTGGCTATAATCTTGGTGACCAACTTGTATCCTGTGTTGCAGAGAGAGATGGGTCTGAACCTGGAGAAATTAGAGGCCCCTTGCTCCTTCGGGATCAAGGACAAGAATGAGGAGTTTGTGCTCCCTCCCAACTTGTGGTGGATTTGAGAATTCCTTACCATCCGGGGAAGATCATATTTGATTATATCCCAACAATTGGAATAAAATCTAGCTGTGAATCCATCTGGGCCAGGGGCGCTGTCCGGGTTCAAATGGGACAGAGAAGATTTGAGTTCTTTCATAGTAATAGGGGCTGCAAGAGAATCATTATTAGAGGCTTGGATCACTTTGGGAATTAGCGAGAGGGGGTAAGCACGAGGGTCTATGGAATCAGCCAGGGGAGCTGTATAAAGGTCTTGGAAGTGGGAAAAGACAGTCAGTTTGATGCCTTCAAAATCTTTCACTAGATTGTCTTGATGGAAGATTTCCTTCACTGTTTTGAAATTTTTTCTAGCTTCAGCTTGTTTGTGAAAATAAGAGGTGTTTTTGTCACCACTTGCTAACCAAAGGCTTCTAGACTTTTGACGCCAATACTCTTCTTCGACTCTGCAAGCTTTGTAAAAGGCTTTCTGGTAGTTACTTTCAGTCCGGGAAATGCTTTCAGTGATGGGAACAGATTCCATGAGGGTTTGGTGGTTTTCCAAGGCAACTTGAGCATCTTTCCTGCAAGAGATCGGGGAAAAGACAGCCAGTTTGATGCCTCATTCATATATTCATAAGAACAAACAAATACGTCTTGAAATTCCTTGAAGGGGTTGGTGTAGATTAGGATTTCTTCTGGCAAATAATCTGCACCAATATTTACATTTTCAACCTTACCAGGGGTACGAGAGATGTTGATCTGGATGGTAGGAGAAATAATCACCATGTTTCCTTTGGCATAAATGCCGTGCATATCAAGTGGAACTATGGCGTGGCCAACTATCTCACTCAAAGTAGATCAAAATCTATCTTGTTTGATTCTTTCTAGATCTGGGAGAAAATATGAGCGGTGATGCATATCATCCCAAGGTTTGTCGAAACCATTCATGGGTTCGATGATGGCTTCGTCCAAAGGCAAAGTCCCATTGAGGAAATCATGTGAAAAATACTATGAGGTGGTCCACACGGGCCTAAACACGAGATGCTTCTCATCCGTTGGCGAGGGAACAGGATCAGGATCGATGAAAGAGTCAAGAACAACTTGATATGCAATCTCTGTTGCTGATAATGGCATGGCCATCCCAGCATGTGACTGTCCTTCACTAGACAAAGTCAGTGAAGGTAGGGTCCAAGGATCATCAAAATAATATGTGCAAAAAGGAATGGACCTCCCAGTCGAGATGAGCCTACTAGACATGGCATAAACTTGATGGTTTGGTGTCGAGAAGTGAAAGTACCCATAAGAGAAGAATACATTCCGACAACAATATTCTCAGTTGCCAACTGAGAATTGTTAGTCATGGGGATCGACTGTCCAGGAGATGCATTAGGACTAGAGCACACAAAGGATAACTGATCGATCGTCACAATCTTCCCTTCATGAGGAAAACAAAGGATACAAAATATGGATGACATGATGTCGATCATAGCATAAGTCCAATTGCGACCTAGTAACTGGTTATAATCAAGAGGCACATCTACTACCTCTAATTCCACCTCTACCATCTTCCCACCTAATTGGACTGAAAAGGTGGGGAGAATACCGTGAGGGAAGAAGGAATGACAATCAAAACCAGTCAACATGTTCGATGAATTGGAAAGAGCCAGAGAACCAATATCTTTCCAACAGGCCAGGGACATCACACACGTAGCAGTGCCTTCATCAATAACCGCACGTTTGATGGTATACTTGGAATACTCCACATGGATTTGGAAAGCCACATGGTAAGGCAAGCAAGGCTTAACATCTGTGAAGTCAAATTTGATGGCCATTGATCCATTGGGTTCTAGAGCTCCTAGAGGAAAGAGTAAGGCATTCCTCTGTGAAGGACACGTCTGGAGTACCTCCAAAGCTAACATTGCATAAGGGGTTTGGCTTAGGTCCTTAACAATAGAGTAGTTCTAGACGGCTCTAGCATTTAGATTATGGGTAGAGTGCTTAAGCACTCCTTTCAGAATTCATGGCAATGGCTCTAGTTTCTCAATCTGTAAAGTCATCTCCGGAGGAGGAGGAGATTCTAGACCAAAATGAGTTTTTTTAGAACTATATTCTTGAGATCGAGTGGCTACATCTATTTTTGCATCGACCATATTGATACATAAACAATTTCCATCTTGCGACTATTGTTTTTGACCTCCACCAACTGCATTTTTGGCGTTTGAGGAGCTCAAGGCTAAGTGTTGATTATGTGAGAATGAATTCGTCAGCACAACAGGTGATTGAGCTAAAATCCTCACAGATTCTACAAGTTTGGGGCACAAATGGGTAAGGTGATCATCTGTTCAAAGTTTACAGGGAAAATTCACCTTATGTTTTTCTCGTTTTCCCTCTCCAACATTATTACCTATCTTCTCATTATTATTATTGTCCTTGGATTTATTATCTTTTTTCCCACCCTTACGGTTATTGCTTCCTTTCTTTTTATTCCCTCCTGGTTGTTGGTTACCATTCGGGTTGGTCGATGATTGCACAAAGTGTACATCTACCAACTTAGTGGGATTGGAATACATAGATGAGGTTGGTCCTCCTACAGATTGGCTTAAATACAACTCTTTCAACTGGTTTGTCACCGAGTCTGCATAATTTACACTAGTAGAACCTACAATGCCATCGGCATGAGGTCTGAGCTTTTTCCTAGGGTCGTAAGTAGACCATGGTGCGTCAGGAAGAAGATGGTATAACATCCCAGACTGAGCATAAATCAAATATAACTGTTAGGCCCTAAAGATCTCTTCCTCCTCAGTGGTAACCCTGAAAGTAGCAATGTCCTTCGAGATAGGAGCGTACAAAGACTTAAGAAACCATTCTAAAAGAAAGGTCGAGGGTATATGGGTCTTAATCAACCTCTTGCTTCTACGCCACTCCTGGATATGGTCCAAGATATGAGTGGTAGTATCATGGCATAAAGTTGACAAAAATTCTAAGCCAACATCATAACGAATGGGCAACTGGAAGTGGTTAACAAAGACCATTACCAACTGACTAAAAGTCCCATATGCCCCCTTGGGTAGCTCAATATACCATTTCTCAAAAACTCTGATGAGGGTGCATTGAAATAATATCAAATGAATAGAGTCATCATTATGGGAGTTTGATGAGCACCAAAGGTGAAAGGCATTGACGTGGTCGCTAGTATCCTCTCCATTCTTACCCTCAGACTTTGGGATGTTTGAAGGGATTTTGGTGGGTACCGGGGACCATGCAGAATTTTGACTCACAGGGTCATACATTAACTTAGCCAAATCTGGCAGATTAACCATGGCCAAAAAAGGGAGAGGGGGTTGTGACATCTGGCCCCATCCTCCCAGGAAAGATTGTTCTTGTGGATTCGGAGGCTATCCAGGGTTCTGGTAAACACCATGGCCTTGTCCGAAATTAGAAGTCCCTCTTCTGGGATGATTCATATAAGGTTGGTTGGGCATCATTCTAGCTAGAATGTTTTGTTGAGGGTTATAGAAATTTCCCCCAGCTGAATTAGATCCGGGTTGGGGGTTTCCCAAAGAGTGAAACTGACCTCCCCTAGGTTGGAAACTGGAGGATAGAGGCGGATTTGTCATGCCAAATGTATTGGTAGGAATCTGCGTCGAGGAGGTAGGATTGTAAGATGGAACTTGAGATGAATCTTGTCCGCCAGGTTGACTATTCCACCCAGAAGTAGGAGGATTGGACCCAAGGTTAAAAATAGGCATACCTTCCATATTAGGAGTCATTTGAGGGATTTGAGATCCACCAAATGAAAAAGGAGTGTAGGGAGGTGTATTGCCCCCAAGTCTAGCTCTAGCATTAGGATCAATAGCTTGGATGGAGTTCAAAAAATGCAAAGTGAAGTTAGGAATACCATAAGAAAATGGACTAGATGCCATAGGGATGGACTGAACATTGTAGCCCGGTGAGTGGCCAAGAGACCCAAATGTGTTCGAGGCAGTAGCATGATCATTAACTATAGGCTGGGCCATAGTAATGATAGGTGCCTCTGGCACTATGACAATAAAGGTTGTAGGAGTTGAAGGTGTTCCATTAAATATATTGGATATGGGAGTCAAAGGGATCCCATAATTCTGAAGACTAGGTTCAGTACTCATCCTTGTAGAATCACAAGTCTGAACGGTGGATGTGTGTGTACCACGTATAATGAGTCTACACCTTTTAGAAGGCAAGGACATGAAATTTGGTGGTAACTGTAACAAGCGATGGGACAGGCGGGGTGACTGGTCCGACTCCACGATGACTTAAGACTCTAAAGATAAAAATATATCCTAAGGCCAACTAGTAAGCAAAGAGCACACCAAAAGTCAAACAACCAATATGCATGCAAATGGGGTAAGGTGGCTGAGTGGCCTCCCTCCCTAAAGAAGGTATGTCTCGTCCAATAGGGACCTGAGACTCACTGCTAATTATCATAGGTAACAAAATCAGTTATAGGGGCCCTCGTGGGTTTAACAACCAGTTGGTAAGATCCCCCTGGAGAGGTAATCGTCCATAAAGGTTGTTTGTTGGTCGACCCCTATTTGACCCAGGGTACTAGCAGAATAACCCCTGCAAGTAACCTATGAGATACCTAAGTCAAACAACTAATAAACCACTATATAACCGATGCACAGGTGAGCAGTCAAAAGTCCGGATCACCATATGGGAAGGGTGGAAAAGCCCAAAATGCAACAGCCCTAGTAGAATATATGTTTAGGAATTATTAAGTAAAAATTAATTAGGGGATTAATTGTCTTAACATGGTTTTAACTAAACAAAGATTGGCATAATAATACTAATTAAATACTTATTAATTAATTAATTGTTATAATTTTGATTAATTAATCAATTAAATTAATTACCTATCACATTGAATGAACAGGGTAATAAATTAAAAAAAAAAGATTAATAAATTATATTTTTTAAATTAAAAAGGTTACGTATATGGAAGGGATAAGGGGCATTAATAAACGGATAGGGAACATTAATAAATTGGATAAGGGGCATTAACTATGTGGATAAGGGAATGAATGCAAGGATAAGGAAATAAATGAGGTGAAAGGGCGGTGAAGGAGGGATATGAGGGGAGGAGATTTACGAAGGCAGGATTATCATTCTACGGGGAATTTTCTTTTGAGGGTTCTCTTAGATTTGGAGAGAGGAGAGTTTGAATTCTGTAGTCGGGAGGATTAGTACAGGGGGCACTGGTTTGCTGGGGATTTTGGGCATGGGGGCCAAGATATCCATATGGTATCCTGGAGCTAGGAAGTTGTCCTAGTTGGCAGGATGGAACAAGGTTTGGGCAGTGTTTGATCCAGTTCAACAACGAACAACCAGATCAATGGAGGAATTAGCATCAGACCAAGGTATTTTAAAATTATGTATTTGTTTTATTCTATTATAAAATTAATATTCGTTGAAAAAATTAACATGCGTATGAGCTAAATTAAAAGGAATTATTGAGTTGCTGAAATCAAGTAGTAGTTACTGTTTTGTTTGTAGAATTAATTGAAGTTAAATTTATTTGGCTATTGCACTTGGTATCAGAGCGCCTTGTTCATAATCTGGAGCCTTAAGGGCCAAATTCCCAGCTCCAACTGCAGCTCCGCCTAACCTGCAAACCAAAAGCACTATTATTTTGATTATATATAAACAAATCTATATATATATATAAACAATATGAATTGAAAATGTAAAAACAAATTTACCAAAGTAAAACAAGTGAAATATGAATACTACTAGGGTTGTCACACAATGCCTGAACTTAAGACAATATCATTAGCAAGATAAGAGCTAGTTCAGATAACCTACATTGCAAGAACAATGAACGGACAATATCATTAACAAGATAAGAAATAGCTCAGACAACCTAAATTGTAAGAACAACGAATGGGCTGGTCCAACAATGGTACAACCACTTTAGAAAATTGAGTATGTTAACCACTAAACTATGTTGTAGTGAAGAAATGGAAGATGAGCAGTAACTATTTTTACAATTCTCTCTATTCGAATAAGATAATAGGTTCCAAATATCATATAACTCATAGCTACTCTCTTTGGCTACTACACACCATAGTAGAATGTATGTTAAAAAGTGATGCTGAGCATCTTCCAAGCCAATTAGCATAGTTCCATGTGCATCATAGAGGATATCTTGTCCAACCTTTGCAACACAGATAGCCCAAAATGTAACATTATCTATAAATAAGATGAAGGGATAGACAAAAAGGAATATGAACAAGGGCGATGCATTTTGGTTACTTACAGATTCAACAGAGGGTAGCAGGTACATAAACAAGTAATTATGAGCATATTCCAAGCCAATTAACTCATCCGCATAACAGAACTATCTTCAACGAGAATGCCACATAATGTGAAATCTACAATTTTTGGTCAAAAGTATAGGGGTATGTTGGCAGGTAGAACAGTTCAGAAACTTGCTCACAAAGGAACAATATTTGCATCAAGTTGAAAGGTAAAGCCTTTCAAAGCCTCCCATCATGCATATGGGAAATAACAAAGATTAGGAATTTGCAAAATGAACTTGACAGCAACAATATGATATGAACAATGAATGTTGGCAAACTCTATAAGACTAAAAACAAGAAAAACTATTTTGTGGATAGAGGAACTTCTGCAAGGTTTTAGCTTCAAGAAATAGAATTTGTGGTCGCTCTTCGCCATATTTGGATAATGACAATTCTAGAAAAATGTAAGTCGTGGAACTCCAACTAATCATGTACCAAGAAGCAACAACATGTCACATTCAAACTCCCCCCCAAAAGATTGGACACCTGTGGACAACTGGGATTGCATACCTTATCAACATGAACATAGGAAGTTATCCAAAAAAAGAATTGACCCACACAATGCAATTGAAATTTTCAAGCCATAAGGCCCAGGAGCTAGCCCGCTTGAAATAGGATCTTTAAACATCACCAATGATATCAGTTCACACATGGTATCTTTAAACAACTGCAACTGAAGCTCGCTAACCTAGCAAGAACTCACTCGCATCCATATTCTCTAGTACCACAAGTCTTGGAATGAGCTTTCCATATTTTTCATCCCACCTATTTTTTCTCTATAAATTAAATTTTGTTTTATCTTCGACTTCACCGCCATTGCCATTGCAGGTCAAGGTCTCTTGCAAAAACTGGGCAGTATACAAATTCAAAAGAATCTAGGTTGTAATTAGAGTAGGCGGTATACAAACTCAGAAGAATCTAGGCTATAATTAGAGTAGGCGGTATAGCATTACTACATCTCAAACACAATCATTTGAGTAAACCTTCACGGGTAGCCACACGACTATGACAGCTATTTCTATGGCAGCTAATTATAATTCTGTCTATTCTTAGTCTAAATCTGAAATTTCAATCAATATTGGCAAAACATGAAAAACAAAAATGGCACCTGCCTCGAGCAAAAGGTTGTATGGTGTACCTGCGAAGGCTGTGAGGTGATGCCTTGCCGTGTCGTCAATAATAACTTATGCAATTAACTACACAGAGGCCAACTCTATATCCACATCCGACAAGAGTTTAAGTGTATTGTTTATCTTCCATACACCTCCGTAAACTGCAAAACTTGAATTAGGTTTGAGAACTCATTAATACAGCTATGGAGGCAACAACAACAGTGCTAACTTCATTTCCTAAATCGCGTTAGGCATGGAAATTCCTTAGTTCTTTAATTCTTACTGTGTGCATATTTAGGAACTTAGTGGTTATTTTGGTACGTTTTGGGCAATGGCGATGCTCAGGGGATCCAAATCCCGTGGATTAGCACGTCAATGCTCTCGTTTATCTTCAACAACAACTCCTTGGTTGAGTGATTTGCTGGTGGATTCCCAGTGTGTGGAAATGGATTCGAGCCTACAACCTCCCAGCAACGGAGTTTGGCAAATGTTGTCGATTCGAATGCGTCATGTGTTGGTAATGAGAAGGTGCCCCTTCAAGAGCTCCTTGAAAGCTGTCGAAACTACCAAATTAAAGAACTCAAAATATAAATACACCAGGCTCATACAAAGTAGTTTGCTGCGAAGAAAAAATAAAAATCAAAAGCTTTCCAGGCAATAATTGGAAAAATAACATGTAAGTCACACAAATATCATCCAAGATTTGCACAAGTAGTCCAGCTAATGCCTACACCAAACACACAATACCAGCGCGAAACCATCGAAGGGACGAGCCCACCAAGCAAGTATTTAAAAAAAAAACTATTACAAGCCAGTGCCACCGCCAGGCACAAAGCCATGACCAGACCAGCACCAGTGCACACGAGGCCACGAAGAGGAGTCTCGAAAGGGATGAGCACCTGGGGGAGGGGGCACGTGGGCCTCATGCGAGGACCCACGATGCCGATTTCTTATATGTATAGTATTTCCTAAGTAATTTTTTATTATTATTATTATTATTTTTTAATTTTAATTGTTTAAAATTAATTGTTTTAATTTTTTTTTATTTTAATTATAATTATTTTAAAATAAAGTTTTAGAATTATTTAATTTAATTTTAAATTCTTAAGTTAAATTGGTTGGTATACGAATTAATTAAGTTAATTTTAATTATATGTAGTTAATTATAATTAAATTAGTTAAGTTAAATTGGTTAAATTCTTAAGTTAAATTGTTTTAAATTAGTTTAAAATTTTAATTAATTTCATTTAATTAGGTCTTTAGACATGCTAATTTAACCAATTTAATTAAGTATTTTGTCTTTTTAAATGAGTAAAACAACAACAATTTTTTTTTTGAATTATTAAAGGGTTTTGAAACCGTGACCCCACCAAGCGAAGCGCCTTAAAAACAACACTAACACCAATGCGCCCTCATAAGTCTTTACAAATAAATTCTTTTACTTATTTAGATTAATGGTAACACTATTGGGATAAGAGTGGTATTATTATTAGGAAGATATAGTATGAAGATTAAGACTAACTGGCTTATTACCTAACCTATTGATCTGGAGCCAGCTAACCGAGTTGAATCATAATTAGTGAATGCACCGGAAATCAAGGTAAAGGATTATTTGGCACCGCTGATCTTTGTATCCCAAGTATAAACTTTGATTGTCCAAGCGCCAGGTTCATGAGGCCGTACACCCAATTCGTCGAGCCAAGCGCCAAGTCCTTCCACTCCATTCCACCAGTCAAGTCAACGCTAAATCTCAATGCGGCATTCGACAACGCCAACACTACACACCAAGGAAAAGCTCGTGAGTCAAGCATCGAAGGATATGTAGTTGTAAGGGAAAAGTTAAAAGGACTTAGACTAGGACAGATGGGGAGGAGATGGCATATGCACTAGGAGGGCAAGCATAGGAATTGGTGAGTATGGCGCAAGGCTAGTGTAGCTACAGGGCAAGGGAACCAATAGTTTTTTTTCATAGAGGTGAAGAAATCAAGCTTAGACGCTTAATCCTAACCCTAACCTAGCCAATCCCCTAAAGGAGTAATGTCTATTTACAGACAAGGAAAGAAAACTTACGCCTAACCCTGTTTCTAGTTTGAGTAGCACCAATTTGAAACATCCTGGAACTCACCCTGACAACTTTGGTTGATGCAGGTTAAAGCATACATGATGGTAAGGACTCGAGGGATTCGAGGCAGGGAAGCATCATCGCAAGCACTGTCAACACCGCTGGCACCACCACCACCATCGCCCAAACTAGCCCTCATACTGCGCTCGTTGGAAGCCATTAACGAGACTTTAAAGGGGCGACAACTAGCAGGGACTGAAATGGAACCCCCACCATCTGGAACGGGTAATCCAGAAGCATCAAGGGATTCAGGGGGAGGACCTCCACCCAAAGACATCATGCGAGAATTGCAAAATATCAAACTTTCGGAGTTTGCCGGGGGTCGCGCCAATGAACGCGCGGAAGCATTGTTGGAAGGCATGACAAGGTGTTTTGCCTTAAGGGACTATGCGTCCAACTCAAAGGCAAAGATTGCCATTTTTCGATTAAGAGACAACACCTTGAACTGGTGGGGCAACCTGGAAAGACAACTGCACCTTACCCCAGACACAGTATCTTGGGAACTTTTCGAGGAGAGGTTTCGAAGGAAATATCTACCAACATACTACGAGGAACAATAGGTAGGGGCATTTCATGCCTCAGTACAGGGAAACAGTACTGTAGAAGAATATGAGATCAGATTTATGGAACTGGTCAAATATGTTTCGTATATGGATAATGACCAATGAAAAGCAGAGCACTTCGTTTATGGATTGAACCCTAAGATAAGAGCTATGGTGAGGATGTGGAAATCGTCTTTAGTAGCGGAGGTGGTGGAAAATGCGCGTTATGCAGAAGAACACATGAACTTAACCGGGGGTACAAGACCGACATTTCCACATCGTCCTGGATTTGTAGGGAAGGCCCGGAGGACATTTCCTAGGGGAGGGGGATCAAGGTCACAACCATATGGTAATAGAGTCGCTCCAAGGACAGTAGCCGCAGGGATTTCAATGGCAGTGAGTGCAGCATCTCGTTCATCGCCAATGACGCAGACAGGTCCACAACCATCTCAGGGAACAATGAGTAGGGGCAGGGGTTCCAAGGGAAGGAACCCATTTCAGAGATAGTCACATAATAGTAACAAGTTCAATATCGTGTTACCTGTTGGGGGTGCAAAGGACCCCATTACCAGCGTGACTGCCCAGAGTTATAATCAGGGTTCGTACATAGAGAAGGAAAGGCATCGATGGGGACATCAAGTAGCAGCCACCAGATTTACGCAGCGGTTAATAATCGCCAGGCCGAACATCAATCCACGGTGGTGGAGTCATCAGGTAAGCTAAATCATATCAATGTCAAGATTTTGTTTGATTCTGGTGCAACAGATAGTTTCATTTCACCATCTGCATTAGAAAAGAGTGGGTTGGCAACTTACGAGCATGATGATTTTAAACAAGTTGAAATGGCTTTGGGGGAAAAACAAGCGGTAGGACCTAGTGTTGATAATTGTATAGTAGACCTGGGAGTGTGTACTACTGGGTTTAAGGTATACATCACTGCTCTTGGGGCATATGACCTAATCATTGGAATGGATTGGTTAGCAGCTCACCAAGCTTTGGTAGATTGTTTCGCAAAGAGGGTGCTTTGTGTCGACGATGAAGGAAGACCAATAGAGATCCAAGGTGTACAAAGAAAAGTGTTTTTACGCTTTATATAAACTATTAAGGTTAAGTGATGCTTCAGACAAGGGTGTCGATTATATGTAGTGGAAGCAGTGAATGAAAGGAATAGACCCTCATTGGATCAGTACCCGGTATTGTCAGAATTTCAGGATGTTTTTCTGAATGAGTTACCAGGGTTACCTCCTGAGAGGGAGCTTGATTTTACCATTGAGCTAAAACCTGGTGCAGAACCAATCTCTAAGACTCTGTATCGGATGACAGTGCCAGAACTTTCTGAATTGAAAATGCAGTTGAAAGAGTTACTAGACTTAGGGCTAATAAGGCCCAGTGTCTCACCTTGGGGTGCAACGGTAATTTTTGTAAAGAAGAAGGATGGATCCTTATGATTGTGTATAGACTACAGGGACTTGAACCATGCTACAATGAGAAATAGGTACCCAATGCCGCAAATATATGACCTCTTCGATTAGATGAAAGGAGCAGCGATATTCTCAAAGATTGATTTGCGATCAGGGTATCATCAGTTAAGGATTAAGGAAAGTGATATCCCAAAAACTACCTTTCGAACTTGGTTTGGACATTACGAGTTTGTTGTAGTACCTTTCAGATTAACCAATGTGCCAGAAATATTCATGAGCCTCATGAACAGCGTATTCCAGAAGTACTTAGACCGTTTTGTACAAGTCTTTCTAGATGACATCCTCATCTATTCCAAGAATGAAAGAGAACATGAATAACACTTGCAAATAGTGTTGTTCTACCTTAGAGAGAACAAATTGTATGGGAAGCTGTCGAAGTGTTCCTTCTTCCATAAAGAGATCCACTATTTAGGTCATATCATTTCCGACGAAGGAATCTCTGTGG